>VZTD01003312.1:3290775-3329857 GCA_013397725.1 Rhagologus leucostigma | reverse complement strand
AGGCTGTCATCTGCTACATCCAGGAGATACCACCCTGCTACTTCACAGGAGCAGATTAAATACCAGCAAACCTCTTCCCGATCTTAGCAACTGTGCTCACGTCCCATGAATCACTCCTGCAAAACATACAGCAAAAGCAGAAAAGCCAGGCTGTGGCATTGTGTGCCCAAGGAGAACACCCCACTTAGCAACAGAGCAACATGTCACATGTCAGTGGGACTTTCTGCTTCTCAGGGGTGCCATCTCCTCCTCTCACATATCACAGTGCCTAAAGGTGAGAGAACTCCAGAGTCCCAAAGCAGCCTCACTGGCACTACTGCCAGCTGTGCTGCCAACGGCGCAACGAGCACTGTGATCATCTTGGAGCTGCTCTGGGACAAAGCAACTGCAGCTCTGACATTTGTGGGCTTATCTTACCTGCGAATTTCTTCTCCCTGAGCAACAGTTTCGTGCCCAGGCAGAAAGTTTGACCCCACTGCGGAACCTTAGAACAGAGGGAAAAGAAGCAGAGCTCCCCTCCTCCAACCCAGGTTAACACAGGAGGCTCCTGTCTACTTAAATAAATGTTATTTATACGGCTCACCTTGGTAGCTGCACACAGGCAGTGTGATTACTCAAGTGCTGTATGAGAAACATCATGCAGAAATGGCTGTAAAGCATCCCATCTTTTTTCTCCTCCTGCAGCAGCTGTGTCTATAGTGATTATTTGCATAAGTCACTCAGATCAGTTGCTATCAATTACTATGTGGTGGATTATCACTTAATGTTCTTATATAAATAAGATTTTATACCTCCTTGATGAAGTGGGTATTTTTGGCTAGGTGGAAATCACTCTGGGGCTTAGATAACAGTCATGTCTGGAGAAGAGCAATGGAGCTGGGGAAGGGTCTGGAGTAGAAGTGATGAGGAGCAGTTGAGGGAGCTGGGCATGTTCAGCCTGAAGAAAAGGAGACTCGGGGAGGACCTTGTCACTCTCTACAACTCCTTGAAAGGAGGTTGTAGCCAGGTGGGGATCAGGCTCTGTTTCCAGGTAAAAAGAGACAGGACAAGGGAAAATGGCTTCAAGTTGCACCAGCGAAGGTTTAAATTGGATGTTAGGAAAAATTTCTTCACTGAAGGGTGGTCAGGCATTGGAACAGGCTGCCCACAGAAGTTGTGGAGTCACCAGCCCTGGAGGTATTTAAAAGACAAGTGGATGTGGCACTTGGGGACATGGGTTAGTGGTGGGCTTGCCAGTGCTGGGTAAACAGTTGGACTCCATCTTAGAGGTTTTTTCCAGCCTAACCAACTCTATGATTCCACGTGTCCCATAAGGAGACCAGCTGACTTGCTATGATCCAGCTTCATTTAGTGACCACTTGGAAAGATTTTTATTTCAATCCATATTCATGAGAGTAAGACCAGTGGAGCTGGTTGTTCTAAGTTGTACATTTAGAGTGATGCATGTTTGTTCAGCATTTGCAGGATCCCAACCTACATAAATTGATACGACTTTCTGAGAGCACAGGAGGAATAAATACATCAAGGAAGATGTTCCACTTCTTTTCAAAGAGCAGCACTTCATACCTCGGCTGGTTTATACCCACATGAAACAACAGGAAGGCTTCCTACCTATAACTGAATGCTCACAAGCAAAAGTATTTAGCCTCAGGTTTGAGATGTCGCATCCAATAATCCACCTTCTTGAAAATCCTCCACTATGATATTATGCTTTTCTTTTTTCTCCCTAAGCAACATGTACACAAACATCTAAACTGAAAAGGCTCCAGTAAATTAAAAACAAACCAATTTCAAAGACATTGGTCTGAGCTGATCTCCTGGACCTCATATACCTCTAGTGAACAACTTCCTTCTGAAACTTTTTAGATTTACCACCTGATCCACAGCAGAAGTTTTCCTGAAAAATGGTTTGGGGTTTTTTACAGCTAGCAGTATTGCCCATTTTCTGATGCAGAAACTACACCTGTCCTAGCTAGATATATTGAGTCAGTCCTAATTTGCACTGACAGAAGAATGTGTTGTCAAGCTGCAATCAGAATAATGCATCTCCTCCTGTTCACCACAGAATAACCACTGAGAAAAATTTCAAAATAGACAACATTTTCTCCTGTACTTTTCATGCATATGATACAAACATTATGTATCAGCTGTGCTAGAAATTGAAACAATCTTTTAGACATGCTGGATTGTTTCTCATTAGCATATCCTCATGTCAGTAATCAAAATCAATCAACTCAAATCAAATTAGTTCTCCATGTGTTCAGTTAAAATGCATACCATATGCTGGCTGAAATGTATACCAAAGCAAGACTGTGCAGCTGTAGGAAGCTTCTTTCTGCAGCTCCATTTCACAGCAACTTTAGGACCATTTCCATTAAAACAACAACATTTAACTATTTTCAACCAGCCTTGTGTAGCTCCAAAGGATCAATTAACTGACCTGTTGAAATTAGTCACTAATGATGCATCACAATACCAGCTGTCTCTGTGGGGTCCAATCAAGGGTTAAAGCAAGAGCTGACTCTCTGATCCAACAGGACCTCTGACAAATCACAATTCACCAGGCGTACCCTGTGAGGCTCAGCTGTGGTAACATTTGCAAGATTTATAGGATGGTATTTAGAGTCATCGCTGACTCCACCTAGTTAAACATCTGGCTGCTGTCAAATTGTCAAGGTATGCCGAGCTGGAATGCACCTGCTTACAATACCAACTACTTCTTAACATCATTGGTATTACAGGAATGCTTAGGAGCCTTCATCGTGAAGCCACTGCCGAAAGGTTACCCGGGCTGGCTGAGCAGCACCTCCTCCAGCCACCGCTGAAGCGTCTCTGTGCAGGAGGATCAGGAGCCAAGGGGCTGCAGGAGCCACCACTCCAATCAGCACCAGGGCTGCCACCTCCGCACTAGACCACCTACTTTGCATTCCAGGAGGCACCGGGTGGGCAGCCCTTCAAAGCCCTGTGTTTGGCTTTTATCCCAAAGTTTAGCTGCAGAACCAATACCAAGTGTAAGATGACACACCCTCAGCATGCTCAGCATCCTGAGGCACCAGGTGAGAGCTGAAGCACCTCCCTTCAGTGCACCCAGTCCTCAGCCTCCCTCCTACGACAGCTCACAAAACCAGCTGTGATGGACTGTCTGAAGCTGGCTGGGAAGTGGACACACAGCCTGTTTTTATATTAAATGCACTACAGTTATTTTAACAGCCCTGTTCTCTTCTGACTTCAAACAGCAGGAAACCTGTGCTTGCCTCTCCACTCTCCTTACCAGAAGCCTCAATTTGTACTTGATGAGATGACTTGTTTTTCTCTCAGCTGATCACTGTCATATGCCTAACCAAATGTGTCAAGCAAAGTGTTACAGGGGATTCATAAATGCTAAACCTCTAAGAGGCTTAGGAGTGAGAAACATAATCGAGTGTCACTGCTGGAGGCAGAAGAGTTGTTTAGGAATTCTGATAAGCATCAGTTCAGCAGATACTAATTTTTATGCTGGTTAATCAGAAACAGGAAGCTTCAGGAAACAGAAATGTTTCTCTGTCTCTGTGCTCATTCGCCATGGGGTAGAGGAATCACCAGGGGGTAAAGAAATCACCATGGGGTAAAGAAATCACCACGCCAGCTCAGATTAGCAGCTGAAGTGTTTCAGCATCCTGTCCTGAACAGCACAAGCTTCTGATCCAAACAGCAATCAGAAAGTGATGTTTCTGCAATAGATACAAAATTGCAGAGAAGTATAATTATGTAAAACTTTACCAACAGGGAAACACTTTCCTAACTTAGAAGCCAATTGCCAATAAACCAGTTTGTCGTTAAACTGCTACAATACTAAAATATTCCTGTATAACTGAAACACTAAAACCTCTCTTCCTCCTCCAAGCAGAATCAGGCAAACTCCACAGACCCTTTTTTCCCCCCGCCACAGACTCTCAATTTAAAACTTTTTCTTAACCCTATAGGTGTAATTTAAAGGACCTCATCCCTCACAGGTCCCTTCCTCACTGATGACTGTACGCTGTGACTACCAGATGATCTTTGACCATTTTTGGTCAGAAGCCTTAGAATTCTACTGTCATCACACACATCAGACATGTTATCTCCTATCTCAGTGGCTGATACATTTTCAGTCACATTATTTGTCATCACTGCCTGCTTCTCCCTTTCAATGGCGACCAAGGAGTTATGGCAGAAAAAGGCCTGCAAATTGATGGGGTTTGGTCCCCCTTCCAGAAGGAGCCTGTGACTGAAGCCTGAGCCCTGGGACAGGCTCACTCTGGTGTCCCCTGCAGCTGGCAGCAGCACCAGCCTCCGGGCTGCTCTTCTTTGTTATTTCTATTCACAGAACAGTGTGCACAGTCTTCAAGAGCCAGAATTTCTTTCCCTGCACTCTCCTCAGCTTCAAAGCAAAAGCACATTTCGCACTGAGTACCCAGCTAGACAGTCTCACTTCATTACTTTCCCACTGAGCTCCTGCTGGCTACCTGCAGGTAAACCCAGCCTGTATTTAATCTCTAAATTTGAAGGGATATTCCTTGTTTATTTTCATACTGGCCTTGACTGCAGTATTTCATACACAGGTACCTGCCATGCCACTGACTTCCCACAGAAATCTGTCAAAAGTTCTTCACAGCATCAGGAAGGCACCTGAGCACAGCAATAGAGATACCTGATGGAGGCATTCCCTCTGCTGCCCTGATCCAGTTAACCAGCAATCACATTACCTTGCTCCTTCAATACCTCTGGGCTCACTTCAATTCACTTTGGTCTCTCTGAACCTGGCACTATTGTACCTGCTGCTGTAAGATCCTCTCCAAAAGACAGTTTGATTCGACAAAGGGCTAAACATCTTCAACTCCTATTTCACCACTGGAAACATACCTTTGGTTAAAACACATCTAGACTCAGCGATCACTGCAGCATTATTAGTTAACAGTTGGATGCAGGCTTTCAGTGAACCATCTGAATGGAGGTAGAATCAAGTAGTCAACAAGTACGTCAGTTATCTGTCAGTTTTGAACTGCTGCACTCATTAAAGGCAAAACATGCACACACATAAAAACATTCTGCACTCTTAAGCTAAGAGCAAATAACTTCCTTGTAGTTTCCACAAAGAAAAAGCATCCCTTTCCTTTACTCATTCCTTGCACTCTTCTCACCACACCTATAGGAACTTTCAATAGCACCATCAAATCAATATGGATATGCAATCTGCATGCATTTAACTTCAAAAACAGTATTACTAACTGCTTTCTACAAGATAAATGTTTCATGTTATCAAAATAATTCATAAGACATATTGACTTTCATGACTCCTTGCTACTTTCAAAATTCTGTTCTCTGACAGAGACAATCAAGAAAAATCTCTATAAACAGGTTCATATCCTCCTGTTCATTAAAAAATCCCATACTTCGCAATGTCACTTTGAAGGAGGAATTCTGCAGAAGCAGAGCTGGAAAACTGAATTATATTACAAGCTGAAAAAGCAGAAAGCATGCTGCCATTCATTTTAGTCACTTCCAAGCAATTTCGTTTGAATCTGCTGAAGGCAAATTTCAGCGTAGAGTATGAAAGCTCAAGATCATCTAGTTACTAAGATGAATGCCTGCTAAGACTTCAGTTGGGACTATTGCCTTCATTTATAAAAACACAATTTCTCCTCCAACAACAGAATTAGCATAAGTGTGCTTACAGTCCTGCTCACAGGATCTGCCAGCCATATCTTCTTTTTTATTTCAATCTGAGATTGACGTCAGCAGCATTCACAACCTTTTGAGAACTTGTTCTCCAGTTTCTACTTAATTTGATGTCTCAGAACATTTATATGACTCACAAAATTTGCTGTTTGCAGCTTCAGGGCACAAAGATGGAAAGAAATCCAAAGGGGAAAAAAAAGATTGCATTTAATGTAGTAAAATAATAGTAAGGAAGAAGAGACAGATAAAATATAGTCAGGTGCTATTTTTGGCAATGGTTGTTTAGTAAACAAAGCACAGTTTTCTCTTCCATTACTCAATAAAACAAAGAAACACAATTTTCTGTTCCATTCATTACTCAGAGTGAATGAAGAGATCAGTCATAAGACCAAAGTCAAACTTGTAGGATTTTGCAGCTACCTGTGGCAGCTGAGTGACACTTTGGGACTGCCAAAGCCGAGAACCAAGGCACCAAGCCTCCCAAGACAGGGTACTTCTTCACACAGGACACACTTCTGATTCTGGGAGAGAGCTTCTCTGGGGTCAGAAGGCCCTGCTGGAAACCGCTCCCATTCAAATTCGAATTCAAAGGGCCATCTGTGCTGGGCAGAACCGTAAAACTCAGCAAGAGCTCATTTTTGAGGAGTAGAAAGTAATCACTGATGCCAGTACAGATGTCAGTCCTGAAAACCCCTGACCCTTCCTCTGCACACACACAAGTGCTCCACATCCTCTGGATGAAGGGAAGACCATGCAGTTGGGGAGATGGATTCCTGACTGCACCTCACGGGGAGACAACTACTGGAAAGCTTCCATTCTCTCAGCTGAGGGGTTCTAGTTCCAAACCCGGTCTTTGCCAAGTCCTTCTCTGTGAAAAAATGAACTATCCCTCCTTTTCTGAATAGAGAACACTGGTTATATGAATCCCTCAAGCCTTGACACACTGTCACACTAAAACTCTTATTGTTATTAATCAAGAATTTAATAAATGAGATCTTAAAATTAACATGTCTTGGGAATCTTTTCATTTAAAAAATGAAGATCCAATGAGTCACGGCTGCAAAAGTCACTCAGCACCTCACTTTGAGAGATTATTTTGAACAAGTACTTTATTGAGCAGACAGATTTTAGCAGAACACACATGACTCACCTGCGGCATGAGGGCAATTAAACTTTATCAATTTTTTATAAATATCCATAAAATAAGTAGACAAGAAGTGAAATATCTCCTACTTCTCCTATTTCCTGATAACAGTCCCAGAATAGTTAGCAAATATGATAGTCTGGATTTATCCTCAGCTTCCTTCAGAAAAAAATATAGTAAGAAAAGAAATCAATGCTACAATGCTTCTTGGTCACATAGGCTGCAGTTTAAAAAAAGAAAAAGGAGAGAAAAGATAAAGAGGGCTATTGCATGGATTCTGACATTATAAGCAACAAAACAAATACCACCTCTTCTCTGCCTCTGTATTAGGTGATAAAATGCAATTTGGTTTTGTATTGAGTTTTAGGTTGGGTTCTTGGTTTGTTTTTTAAAGTCTGCGGTATTTTAGTCATCAAACTGACTGCACTGTCTCTCACAGTTATAGAGCAATACAACATTACTTGGAGGATGCATTCTCAGGCAGGATAAACAGCTACCATTCCAGGGACTTTAAAACTCTGAAGATTCCAGCTGGAGTAAAAGGGATGCATACGTTCAATACTTTCAGGACCAGAGTGAACAAACACCTTGCACGCAGTTAATGGCAAATAAAGCTATTCATTTCCTTCTGTTTGAGCACTGGGGGTTTGTAAATGCTAAGGCAGGTGGCTACCTTGCCATCACTTAGCAACATCAGGTTTTGACACACAACTGCTTCCTGGTCTCCTAGCCAGGCAGGCAAAGGAGGATTCCCACAGCCCCTGCTGCAGATGGGAGAACTGACAAATCACTTTGAGCCGATGTTGCACTGATGCAAAGGTGCTGTTGTGTCCAACTTACAGCCAGATTCTGCAAGTTCCACTGACTCAGCTGAAATTTCGTGTTAAAGCAGTAAATATCCTGTACACCAAGACCACTTCCAGATTTAGGTGAAAGATTATTCAAATCACAACTTCGCCATGACAATGGTGGATTTTTACTGAATTTGTTCCCTTTAGATTTCTTGCAGTCTCTTGAATAAGAAGTAGCTCTTATACATATTTAGATCTGAATTTTAGCAAAAAAACTGAAGTAATTTCAGACATGTCAAAGACTTCAGAACGATGGCCACAGCTTTGAACATGCTACTGTGGAGCAGGGCATGTGCAACTCAGAACAGTAGAAAGTACATCACAGAGGAGGACTTTATGCAGATTCTTCCCTTGCAAGAGTTTGCTTTTCCCTAAAATCATTAACCAGTGCAAATGGAAAGAAATCATTAATCCTACACTTCCAACCACCAAAAATTCAAGGAGGACTAAGCAGTTCTCACAAATTTACTTCATTTAATATCTTGGCAGTGGTGACTTTTCCTGCATGCTATTCTCAAGACGAAGGGCATTATTTTTTAAAAGAGAAGATCCATTTTAGCTAGGATAAGGAGCTTTACACAGGTATGGATTTGCAGCAGTTGCATAATTATATCACAACAGTCAGAATGAGCACCAGTACAGAAATACTACTTATCTGGAGCTCTGAGTTCCCATAATCAGCCAACCCATTCAAGCCCCTTCTGTGCTTCACTCTCGCACTCAGGAAAACAACCTAGGGAGGGGTTTTGGTGAGGAAGGGTGTACAAAAACAGGCTGAAGAGCTTTGCCAAATGCATGCCCTCTTCCACATCTCAGGAAGCCCAGACACCAAGCACCTCCCAGGAAGGCTGGAATCCACCTGGTGTTCACACAGGGCAACACTTCTGCGACAGCAGTTCCACCCACCCAGCCCTCCTGGGATTGCTGCCCCGGGCCACTCCTTACTGCTTGCAAACCAGTGTTTGTACCACTGCTCTTTGGTGCTGTTTTCCACAGTAATTAATGTAATCATTAAGGGCACCGGGGTTTTTCTTTTCATGGTCCTGCTTTGGTTTTAGCAAGTTTTGCCCCAGTTTTCACTGCACTCTCTTGCTCCCTTTGGGACATATCAGCACTGCACAGCGGAGTTGCCTGCACAGGCCCTCAACCTGCCAGAGGCAGAACTCCAGAGGTGAAGGAGGCACAGCAGAGTCAGCTGAAGCTGTGCTTTAGCTAAACCAGGCTTGCTGCAAGCCCCCACCATGCTGCACCGAGCACAACCTCCCTTGTTTCAGACAACCTCCCCTCAGCATCTCACTACACTGCTGTAGGTACCAGTCCTCACAGTGCTGGTGGTTCAACAACCCAGTGAGGGCCAAGAGAGGGTAAGAGAGGCATAAAGGTTATTATGGTCCACCATTCCACTCTCATACACGAAAGACTTGAAAAATGCATTCCTTAATTACCCTTGCTTGGCTGTACATTTTCAGTGTTATTATTCCATGTAATTAACTGATGCACCTGTGTGCTTTTCCACAGTCAGAGTGTCTCTTCTCCAAAAAGCAAAGAAGACTTCCTCTCTTTTCCCCAGCTCTACTTGCTCACTCTTAGGCACAACTCCATGATTTCAAATGTTGTTATGAGAGTACTCTGCAAGAACTGTCCTTGCAGATAATGCAAAAGTGCTTACAAAAGTACTCTCTGACCTCTCCAAGAGCAAGCCAGGGTGCACAACACAGAGGCAAGAGAAAACGATGGGAAAAGTGGAGCAGCCTTACAGAAATGTGTACAGCATGAGGTTAAACTGCAGAGCAAGAACGCAATTTAGCACTTGGTGGTAATTCCAATGGAAACGCGTTTTTCAGCCTTTTAGTGTTTAAAAAAATCCAAAACACATTTGATGAGAGTTATTTCTCTTTCTTCCCTCAAAAAAAAAAAAAAGAGACTTGCAGTCCTTGGTAAAGGACTTCACACGGACTTATCAAAGCTGACTCACACCAGTCTACCACAATTTGGCACTTGGAGCACTTGCTTCCTTTCACAACTGGGCAGGCTCGGTGCCCGCTGGCAGCCAGCAGAGCAGGATGCAGTTACCATGGCACTGGAACACGCAGCAACTTCACAACTGCCACGGCGTCAGCGCCAACCGAGGGACCCATGGAAGGGGAGCAGCAGGTGAATCTTTGAATAAGCACGTGCAAAAGCAGAAACAGCAGTAGGGTGAGTGTTCTGCCTCGTAAACACCCCATGCACAGATCCTCTGTATGTTCTGCTTTATTGCTCTGGCTACAAGGAAAGCAGAGGGACAGTAAAACCTGGTAGCACCAGGAGCATATGCGCACACACGGATCCACACACGCCACTCTCTCGCCATGACCTTACCCTCTAGCACTGCTGCAGATGTCTAGATCAGTTTGTCAGTGCGACAAACCAGCCAGAATCTGGCTGAGAAAATACCACCATCGAGCCTTCTTTGAGTATTACACAAAGTTTAATCACTTGAGTCATATATCACATGAAGGTACTTCAGTTAATGAAGCACAGCAGCTCATAACAGAGTGTGTTTATCTGCTGCACTTACACCTGCTCCCCCCAAGTTTCAAACACTCCTGCCACCTCCTGTTTCAGTTTCTAACACAAATCAGTAGCGAAGCAATGAGTATCTGATTAGCACAGAAATGGACGCTAAGCAGAACTGGCAATACTAGAGGAATTTTCAAACAAGATGCAAGCGCCCAACAGAAGCACAGGATGCCATGTGTGAGCTGAGCAAGACACTTGGGTCTGGCAGCTCCACTTGGATGGAGGAACACCTTAGCAATGCTGCAAACCCAGACTGTGGCAGAAGCAGAGGATACACTGCGATGCTTAGGGTACACTTTTGGGCTGCCATGGCCCCTGGCCATAAAATGCGAGGTGCTAAGCTGCTATTGGAAGATACATCTCACCCCAAACAGGATTTATGTTTCCTACTTTGTCACTCTCATTAGTATTTGCTGGGCAGCCAGAACAGCTCACCAGAAATCTGGGTTGAGATCAGTGTCTCCTGGTAAACATTATGTTGTTCTGGAGATGGGAGAACCTCACCAGCAAACCATAGGCCTCCCAGTTCTCCACACTGCAGGAATGTGCTAATTTTTTGTTCAGTTTCTGGTACTTCTCACCAGTGTTTCCTTCTGTCTGCAGAGTCCAATGCCTCCAATGCAACAGCATACAGAAAATCAGTGCTTATCTCTGGGACCTCAGTTCATGCTGTTTAATGAATCAGGATGATGCTGAACAGCTGGACAACAGAAAATAAATCACAAAGTTCACGCTGCTAAATTCCTAGGTACTTCAGTTGTGCTACAGGGTACAATTTCCCGTATCTGAAAAACATTTGGGGGGGTTTGGATTCCATTTTTTAGTTCTAAAATCAGCCATTCAGATAATCAAGTGTTGCATAAACATGACACTGCAGTAGACAACACAATACATGAAAGTTATAACTGTGAGTAAGCACAGTAGTTATATTTTCTCTTGACCAAATGTGACACAGTTTAAGTATGCGCTCACTTGAGACAAACACTATGAGAACTCATTAATTCCACCCCCTGTATTATCTCATAACTGATCACAGTGCAACCAAGAATATTTAAATATAGAATATACCCGGTCATTATGCAGAAGATAACATTGTAAAAGAAAATCATAATAAGGATGATTCTGCTAAGACAAGGACAACAGGAAAAGGTTTCGAGGCACATGAGTCTAAGAGCTTATGAGAAATGACTACAAAATATCTATTCTGAATTTCTGGTAAAAAAGCATTAAATGCAAAACGTCACAATGCTGGCAGCTCACTTGTCCTCTCAAAGCTTAACTGCCTTACTACATCAACTGAATAATTCCCCATGTACAGCTTTTCCTCTACTGGACAAACAGTCAACACTGGTCCATTTTCTCTAGGAAAGGTCTGAACCTTTGAACTACCAACAACTCTTTATCAGCTAACACACACACTCGACACTGCCCCTGGATACAGCGTGGTACCTCTGAACACAACATGTTTCATTTTACTGAAATGCACAAAACAAGGCCCCCAAGGGCCCAGTAACTCCGCAAAGATGGAGCACAAAAAAAGATACTACACCTGCAGTGAGAGCAAATCCAATATTGTCAGCAGGGATAACTCCAGTGGTGTCATCTTAGACTGAACTTGAATTTGGCCTTCACTGTAATGCAGAGTTATAATGAGATAACAATGGGATTGAGGTGATTAACTATAAACAGAAATAAACCCTCCATGTCAACTGTTTAACTGCAAACACAGCAATGTCCTGCTCAGCAAGCTTAGGCTGTTCAATAAATTCAATAGTGAGTGGGGTAACTAACCACTCCGGGTCTTATTTGTCAAGTTTTTATTTCTCTCCTTTGTATCACCCTTGCAACTCTAATCTTAAAGCCCATTCAGAGTGCCATGAGCACCAAGTTCTTCTCAAAGCAGAACTATTATTACTTGAGATATAACCAAGACCTTGGAATTGAATTACAGACAGTTATTGCATCTCTTCTCCAGTCAAATATTCTGCATTGTATTTTAGCATGAGAAGTAGTGCTTTACATCCACTCACCCACAATGATTTTCACTTCTGGGACCCAGTAACTCCTTAATGCTGCAAATAAATTGTAATCCTTGACTCCCTTACAAGGATCAGCCTGTTCTTTTCACTATCATGAATTTCTCCATTTTAGTTCTTCATCTAAACAGCAAATCAGAGGATTTCACAACAACTGTGAGTCTACAAAAGCAGAATCAGGTCCATTAGTCTTTTAGAGACATCACCATCACATCTATACATTAAATTAGGGAACCTTATTATCTCTTTTTTTAGAAACAAGTTTTGTGCAAGCATTCACGCCTGAAGTCAGTGCTTGCAAGGAACTTAATACAACCATGACAGGAATGGGATGCCTGGGGAATAGATGATTCTCTCATCTGAAATGCATAATTAGCTTTTGGTTAAGTGTGCAATTAACATTAAAATTTACAATCAAATATGATGGTGTTCTAATTTTACCTCCTGTAAATGAAGAAAAAAAAAAAAAGAATTCAGTTGCCAGTGCTACTCCTTTGAATCCCTTCCCTAAGAGGCGAGCTGCTCAAGATCATCCTGTCATCCAGGCGATGCCTGATACAAAAAGCTTTTAAAAACACTGTGTATTTGCCTTCTGGACTGCTACACAGCAGGGGGGTTATTTTGGTTTACACTTTTCTGTTTTGTAGTGGTAACTGCCACTCAATATAATTAGCAGTTGTCATATTTCTGTTTTTAAAGATCCAAAAAACCCAGAGCAATGTTGCTTTGTACCCTCTCCCCAGCTGTGCCTGAGAGCTGTAACACGTGCTTCAGACATCCAGTACAGCTAATCTCATACCCCAACAGGTTTCAGCAGTTAAACCACGGAGACATTTTTGTTAATGAGAAGGAAAAACCTTTATCCTAGCAGTTTAATTCTGATAAACAGCTCCTTAAAAGAAAAATGATACTGCAGTCTAAATATGCTGCCTCTGTCTGAACATCACAGCCTTTCTGCCTTTCAACCTGAAGTTAAATTTAATCTCTGTTTGCTTTCCACAAGGGGGCTTGAAAGTAGTTTCAACTGTAACATCAGCTACCAAACCCTGTATTTAGTTATGTTTATTATCAATCACATCAATGTTTGTGTGTTACGTGTGGTACATGGAACAAAAATAACAGTCCCTTGTGTAGGGTGCTGCACGAAAGTATAATGGAAATGTAATCAACTTCCTCACACAAAGTATGTACTGGGTGGTGTGCAAGTGTTTGGGGCTGAACCCTGCCAATGTTTTCCCATCAGTTAATTTATGTGACTGTGCAAAGAGTTCATATAATGAACCCAGACCGGGCCAGCACAAAGGGCCAGAGGCTGCCCCTCAGCAGTTCCCCTCGATGCCGCATTGCTCGGGAGTTCTGCTGTCATTTTCACCACCATTATTCCTTACCAGCAATAGACACACAAATGCACAGAAGGGAGAAAAAGAAATCTCACCTTGCTCTTACCTAAAACTGAAATCACTTTTATTCATTCACCCTGCTTCCATCTGGATCTGGACAAAGTGGCCCTCTCTAGCTGCTAGGCAACCTGAACCCTGCATTAAGTATTAACCGTTTGCATTTGCTCAGAATATAATAATGTTACCTTTGAGATTTATTTATAACAAAAACCAAATCTAACTGAAAATATAATAGCTTTCCTCCAGTAAACAGTAATTAGCAACTCTCAGAATACAAAACTGTTGGTCAAGAAATGCAGAGAGATATTATTAAATTGGCTCCTCACAAACCAATCATAAGGAAGATGTTTTATATGAAGGTATTATTACAGATGGCAGTGGCATAAAAATATCCAATCCAAGAATTGCATTTATGTAGATATGTAAATATCCAGATAATATATGAATATATTTATGTAAATAATGTTTTTAATTAGATACTAAATTACTAAGCCTCATCCAACTACAAAATGAATGTTCTCAATAAAGTTAATTTATTCTATTAACACCACCACCATTCCTAAACAAGACAGAAGATATCTGAAATCAAAACACAGACAACTGATCTTGGAGTTCTTTAATGAAAGGGAAAGAAAAAGCCTACAAAACATTATTCCATAAACCCCTCTCTGGGCCATTTTACTGTTTCCATATGCAGCAGCAGTCCTGTCATTCTAACTTAAAAACATCATGAATATCTTTGCTGTGTCCCGTTCCTCTCAAGCTGAAGAGATATTCCTTTCAAGTCTTTTCAAAGCATATCATTTCCCAGACTGCTTAGTCACAAGCACAACTGATTATTAAAATATCAATTTGGGTGATTGAGGCATTAATGTCAACAAAGCAAGAGGCCCACTAATGACACCAAAATCAAACAGAGGAGCACTCTCTTCTGATCGTTCCATGTGACAGCTTGTCAAATCCTGATTCACAAAATACAGACTTCCTCAAACTCAGCACAAACACAAATACAAGATCTCTGGCTTTAAAATGCTCATCAACTTCTGCTGGAGAAACAAAACCATGAGTCAGGCCAGAGAGACATTTACTGACACAGCTGTCAGCCTTTACATGCAGCTGCTCAGCCCTTGAAGCTGTGTGAATTTTTCTGAGCTTTAAGACAACACAAGGAACTCTTTGCAGCTGGGGTCCTGCACCCAAATATCCTGTTCTTCTGTTCAACATGGCCAACAGGCAATGTAAAGAAAGTCCCACTGATCACAGATCTCTCTGGATCACAGCACAGCAGTAATAACTTCCCTCTCACCTTGAGATTTGCAGAAGACAGAACAAGGTTTTTTTGGCACAGCCCTTGAGCATCTCCAGTCTGCCACAGCTGTGCTCACTTCAGAGCTCCACAAGCACCCCTGAACTGAAAAACCCTGGGTCTGTGGAGAAGAGAACATCAGGGGTTCCTAGAAGTGCTTTTCTCTGGATTTTAGAAAAACATTTGAAGTGGTTAAGTCAAACACTTGTACCTTCTCCTTCTTCACTTAGTTTCACATTAAACCTGATTCAGATAAGGCTTAATGCCAAGCTTAGGGGGAGCATAATTTTAAAAAATGTCAACATAACTGGAAAATCGTAAGTCAGAGCAAAAGGTTCAATGGAGCCACAGTCCCACACTCTCAGAAATGCAACAGCAGCTGTAAATAATTTTAAAAAGCAAACGGAAGACAGGTTGGTATGAAAACTCTTCCTTCCTACACACAGGAACCCATCGTTTTGGTGTGCTAGTGAACCCCACTATTACTACATGAGAACACACTGAAATTACAAACACAATCTCAGGACAGGCAGGAGACAAACACATTCAAGTACTGTGGTTTTTGATAGAGGTTCACAGTGTTTTTGTTACGGTCCTTGAATCATGACTCACGTCAGGGATCCATGCAAAAAGAGAGAAGAGGAGAACACAAGTTACTCTGGAAACTGTCCAACACTTACGTGCACCTTTTATTAAAAATAAATGTTAAATCAACAGTGCTGTTGGTAACTCCAATATTCCAGGTCCTATAGATAGCACCCTCTGAGGAATCCACCTGACATCTCTTTTCATAAGAAGTTTAAGGTTATTGAAGCCCTTTTTGCCCTGAAGCCCTCTAACAGATTTAATTAAGATTATTGTTTAATTCACTCTAATCACAGCATCTTTGGAAAAAACCCTAATATTTTCTGGTGTTTTCCGTCTTGCTTTTACGCAACTTCTTAGAAAACTTCACGTTCCAAAATTCAGAAAGATCAGCTAAATGGAAATCACCCTTAGTTGTTTATAGGGCCTGAAGTAAAAACATTTTTATTGCCAAAACCCTAAATTAAATCAGTTTCATGTCAGGTGACCTACCTTAGCTTCAATGTCAGGATTTTACAACACAAAAAGCATCTTTTATTAAATAGTTTGCTGTACCTTGTACCCAGCAACACAGAAATAAAATGATTCATGTAGTACAAAAAAAAGCACCTCATTTTAGATTCTCACTATTCAAGATCACCACAATAAATAAATCACCCAGATGTGATTGCTGTAATTTTACATTTAAATGCAATTGTTAAAGAATAATTATAAATCAAGTGTATGTAGATCAGTTAGAAGACTAAGCTCTTAGATGGGGCAGAAATCGGGTAGAAATGGGCTGCTGAGCAGGTACATGAGTTACAGGAAGATAAAGTATCTTATGTAGAGGACATAAAATGATAGTGTGAGTTGTGTGTGGAGTTCACTCAAGTGTAGAGCAGCTGCTTAGACCACATCAGGACCCTCACCAGCTGAGCAAGACAGTAACACAAAGAGAACTCACTCAGTTTACTGCAGGGACACAAAGGTCCAGCCACACAGAACTTGTGTACAATCAAAATCTACATCAATCCAAAAACCCACTTCCAAACAAGCTATTTTTTACCATCATACCTTTGCTGGGATTAATCTAAAGCATTTTTGAAAATGCTGGCACTTACCCAAATCTGCAGCTTCACCCTCTTGTCATTCCTGTAAACTGTTTTCACCTTGAAGTCAATTCCCACTGTGCTCACGAAGGCCGGTGTGAAGGTGTCATCGGCGTATCTGAAGAGGAAGGATGTTTTACCCACACTGCTGTTGCCAATGATCAGGAGCTTGAACATGTAATCAAAATTTTGGTCTGAAGTATCTTTCTGCCTGAATCTGGCATCTGTTACTGAAGCCATCTAAGAAAATGACAAACATGGAAAAAGAACAGATTTAAGAGCAGTTCAGCATTTGTTTTCCTTAACTGTGTACCATATGTTTAGGTTATCTCTCTACTTTCTAATGTCATAACCACTATATCTGCTGAATAAAGAGGAGCACACTTTGAAACCTTCTTTTAAATCCTGGCTTTAAACGTTTATCGTTCACTCGTGCTGGTAAGATTTCCAAACCCAAGAAATACGCCTGTTGCACTGCTTTGTGTTTAACAGAATAACAGATGGCTATTGCAGATTGTTCAAATACTCATGGGGAAACAGCATTCTTTACTCCAGTGGCAGGGTGCCACTTCTGTTGCTCCAATAAACTGCAACCAAGAACTAGAATCTTTGACAGTGCATCCAACCATGCAATTCTTCAAGCAGCTTCCAAGGTGAATAAACCTAAATAATTGCTTTTACGACGTCTACTGAAAATCTGCATTTCTAGTGCATGCATCACCACCATTTTACCCTTAGAAAAGTTCCATCCTTAACACTTACAGAAGGAAAAAAAAAAGACAATGGGAAAAGATGAAAAAACAGGAATTTCATCTGGAAACTTTAAATCCATCCAACACTTATCCACTCTCAAGACTGCAATTGGAATAAACAGCACTGTATAAACTGTGAGGGCTCGGTGGGTGTGCAGGCAGCATTTGGAATGGGTAAATTAACCCTTTTAGATTCCAAAACAAAAAAAACACCAGCAGAATATGAACCATGAAGGGCCATGAGCAGCCCTGCAATGTGTGCAGCTCAGACACTTGGTGGGAGGAGGCAAGGCTCTGACTTTTCATCTTTGTTTGTACAGAACACAAATACACAGACCAAATTACTACACAGGAGGAAAAAGAATTTAATAGATATACGACACTTTCAATCTCTCATGCTGTTTGAAACTACCACACATCAAATAAGCAAAGGTCTTGGCTCCTTATAACCAGTCACAGGGTTGGCAAACTGGAGCAATGACAGCACAGGTCTAATCAGCAGCTACTCATCCAAACCAGGGCCTGGACTACTCCTGTGCAGACTCAGAAGGCACTGAGCACTGACACAAGTCTCTCCTTCACCCAGCATCCACAGAAGTTAATTTTCTCCTCAACTCGAATTCATAGGCACCTTTGGGAACACAACTCCCTCCAATGCCTACTCTTGGCACATGCCCAAATACTTTCCTTCTTAGCAAGTCCCACCTGCGCACAGGACTTCACCCGTTCACTGAAGAAAACCAACAACAACCCACAAACCCAAACAAAACCAAAACAAATAGCTCAAAATCCACAACTGTAAACCACAATGCTGTCCCAAGGCAGTTTAAATAGGGATGCCAATTCAACTTCAATTCCCAACAGAGGGGAAACAAACCAAAAGCAACCCAGTTTAAACTTCAGTACAACATGCACAACGGTTTATCTCTGATTAAACACATGCAACTTTCTCACGCAGAGAAGGGTTGGTGCAGCAGACATTTCGTTCACAGACTGCATTCACAAGGGCAGTTTCTGAAGAAATTTACCAGTAACTCAATAGTGAACAGCTGCACCGAACGCACTAAAATCTTGCCACAAGTATTTCTCTGTAGGATACACCACAATTCTGACACGCTCTCTTCTGAACTTCAGCTGCTCTTCAGTCAGACTCCACAGTGGTTTGCAAGCGCTCCAGAAAACACAAGCACAAATTTTCTTCTCATTAGGGTATCAGAAAACAGGTCTTCTACCCATGTGTTGTGGTCCATAGCAGGAATTTCTAAAATGATGAATTCAACATCTGACTAACTTCCATTCACAGCCAATGCACTCACTGCCTCCTTAGCCTTAGAAATCTCAGCTGCCAAAGTTATGAATCAGGTAGTTAGTCGATTTGTACCATCACCACACTGGACGACAGAAAATTCTCTATTTGAGTAATTTATCTTCCCCATACAAGTTATAATCTCCACAAATGCCATTGAGAACACTTGTGCACTTGCTCAAGAAGAAAAAAATTAAAATCTCCTACTTCTCCATTCCACTCACACAGGCTTGAAATAGTGAGAAACTCTCATCACTTGAAGCCTGGTCTTTTAAAAATTCAAAGGCAGACCTTTAACAAAGATGTATTCCACTAATCATACAGGAATCAGTATCTTCTTTCTAGCCCTGCCTTCCCAGCATCCATCCACACACTCCAAGCTGATCTTTTAACTGAAGCACTGCTGCCTCTATTAACCCTCCTAGATTGCTCTAATCAGAATTGTACCTGGCTACAAATGTGACTTTCAGATCTGAGCTGAAAAAGCAATTACAGAATGTGGCCAGCTCGAGCAGCTTTGTTAGAAGCACAACACAGAGAACAAGATCAAATGATACTTGCCCAGAATGCGGGGCTGTTGTCATAGAAGCACAACCCTCACTGGCCTCTGTGCTGGCTGAAGATGCTGCAGGTCAGTGCCTTGAATCACCCGAGGCAGTCAGAGCACAAAAATTTTAAAGAAAACTCCATCCTCTTGCTTAAATTTGAATTTTCCCTTTCCCCTTTAGTGAATAGAGTGAAACTGAAAGGACTTTCATACTAATTTCTGATTATGTCTCTGATGGCAGATCATTACTGAAGCTGTGCTCCACCAGCACTTGGGCTGGAAGTGTTCACAGGGCTGCCCCTGAATTTGTGCTTGAATCTCAAAGCCAGGAAACTGCAGACCTTTCTCCTGGTTCTCCTCTCCTCCCTTTCTCTTCCCCACCTGTTGTCTCACTCCTGCTCCAAGCACTCCCCAGTCATGTCAGCCCTGAGGACCCTGCAGAGAGCTGGTTCAGAGAACAGAGATTCCAGTTAAAAATAAATCCTCCTACAGCTTCTCCTGTTTTGCAGGGCTGTTCGTAAAGTTGGTTCAGTTCCTGATCCCACAGGCTGAGGGAGCCAAGCAGAGGGGACAGAGCAGTGGGATCTGGTGGCAGTTGCTATGCTACTGAGAGAAAGGTCCACAAAATCACATCTCCTGCAGGCCCTCTGCACCTGGAGGAGATTCTGCAGCAGAGGGAAATGGAGACAACATACTGAGGTCGGACAGCTCCCGTCCAAATCACCCGAAGGCTCGCACAGCCATTGCTCCCAGGGGATTGTCCTCCCTCCTTGGTCCAAGGCCATTTAGCTGGCAGTGCAACCCCTGCTCCCTGGGCATGCAGCCACAGATGCTCTTTTAGGACGACTCCAAACAGAGCAGCATCTCTGCTGTTTCACACAAACACACAGCCCAAGGAGAGCTCTGTTACAGGAGACCAGGTCAAATACAACTGGCGCACAGAAGGCAAAGGAGAGGCTCGTGACTGTTTCCATTTTGACTGTCTTGGAATAATCCTCAATAAAATACCTATACAGGAAAGATCTAGCTACAGTACATAAAAACCCATTATACAGGAGAGGGAAAAGCTGTCAATCAGATTATCCTTGAGAACACTTCAGTGTGAGACCTTGCATCATTTAGTTCTTTGCCTGAGTAGCCCACTTCTTTGTAGCTAAGAGCATACTAATATTGACAATCTTTTCTCCCATGTGCATTAGCAATGGGAGCAAGGTCCCGAACACAGCCACTTCCAACTAGTTTTGTGGGAATAGGCAGTTTTGTAGCTCTGAGATACCTTTTTATTTCCCTATTGAGGAAAAAGCCTGCAGTGTGAGCTCATCTTTTATTAGACAAAGAAACCACATAAGAGCAGGATGCTGCAAATGCTCTAAAGCAATAAAATCTTAATCAGAGCTTATTAGCCACCAAAGAATATATTCCTTGGTCAAGGTGGCTCTCCTGCCTTTAGTTTCTATTTTGGTCTAATGAAGTTTAAAAGAAAAATGCCTACTGCCCTAAGACCTCCATGGGAAACCAGCCTTTCCTGGTTTCAGTGCTCACTGAAATGTGTCATACAGATGGATCCACACAGCTGTGCTCCTCAGTTTGTGACCAGCATCATGGTGAAGACTCAAACTGGTTTCTAATGCAACACAAAACATCAAAGTGTTCCTGCTCTTAGGAATCACTGAAAGTGGTCATTGTAACCCCTGGTCTGCAATATTTTCTGCCTACAGCCAACTTCAGTAAAAGTGTAAAGTGTTGGCTAGAAATCAGCTGATGTATCTCACCATTCATTCATTGCCAGAAAAAAAACCACCTAAGGTTGACTTTTAGTGTCGCCAGCCCTTAAGGTTTTGGCTACAAACTCGTGGAGGGCTATTCTTCTTTATCCTCTCACAGACAAGAAACAAGAAATCCAGTCATTACCTGGAAAGTGTACATGTCTCTTTATTAGCAAACACATGAGTATGTTCACAGACGTGCTGTTTCCACATCCCATTCTCTCTCACAACAGCGTGAGAAAGAAATTTGAACTTGGAAAAGCGTCTCCTTTTCTGCTGTCAGACACCCCACTTAACTATGAAACGTGGTCACACAGATGCAACTTATACTTCAAACTATACCCTAAGACACATTTGCAAATTCAACTTGTTATGAACATGTGTACTCTCCGTATTACAATTTCTGGGCAGTTCTAACAATAAAAACATCTTTTAATATGCTTCATTTTTAAAGCCAAAACTGGAACTTCCTACATATGTCTTGTGTTATTTAGGACCAGTAACAATTTAAATTTAACTGTGACTCTTACCTATTTCATCATCATCCACTAACACATTTCTTTAATTAGGCAGATGAGAAGATGGGGTGGAACCACTCTTCTGTATTTCTACAGTAAACCATGGACAGGTGTTACTAACGTGCAACACAACTTCTTCTCAAAAGCATTAATACCTTGTGTATTTTTTCCCCAAAAAGTCTTAAAAAGTGCATCTAAGTTAAAAATATTCTAGTTCACAAATTACACATCTATGTTAATTTTCTATTATAAAATCTCACTCCTTTATGCACTCTCTCATTGGGAAATAAATACTTTCTGTTTTCTTTTTCAGAAATTTAAGTTCGATTCTGAACCAGATTTCTATCAAGCAATGGAATTTTTTTACAGCCAATGTGTGCTGTCCTAAGAATAGAGCTCATAAAGGAAATAAGGCCGTGACCTTAGAGAGTCTTATACAAATACTGTTCTACAAGAGAGATTTATCAGAAGCAGAAAACAGAGTATGAGCAATTAAAATAATTGCTAATAAACATTGCAAGCAAGTGATAGTTACCAATTTAGATCTATAATCCATGAGAGAGATGAAGGCTTTGCTGTGAGTAAATGAATCAAGAGAGTGGTCACACTGCTGAACCTGCGATGTAGAAGCAAAAGGATTACAATGATTATGATAAAGATGGGTAATAAGAATATTAGGTAAGAGAATAATGGGTGGGGAGGTTAGGCTGGGAACACAGTGCTGTGTAAGGTCTGAGCTTCCTCCACGGAAGGTAAAGAGGAAAGTCCTGTAGTGTACAAAGAGAACAGAAACAGTGCTTGAGTTAGTGACAGATATTAAAATAACAGCAAATATTCAAAGCCATCAGTTTAAAGTTTAATAAAGGGTGATTGTCTTTACTAAGCTAAAATTAAAGTTCCAGATAAATCTCACAAGTGGATGGAAAACCTTAGATAGGATTCATTACACATTTGCTGCAGAAAGGCAGCAAAGCAAATGGAACGAAGAAGCAGCTGAAATACCTCTGTACATACGGGGGTTTTGCACAAAGCCTGGATCAAAGTCTACTGTGCTGCAGGGGCAACTGCAACTGGACATGGAAACACCAGCAACTTACAGCACCTCCACACAAAAATAACTGCCTTAAAGTAATACTTATTCCAGATTTAGAGCTGAAAAACATAACAGAAAATAGCTGTCTTTTTCATGGGTAATACAATCTAAAGGCCAAGTTTGTGTCTGGTGCATTTCCTCCCCAGTAAGCCACGGTACAGCACCGTTTGTCATCCTGACTTACATTATCTTGCCTTGTGGGGACTGCCACAACACGTGGGCAAACTTGGACCTTTTGTAAATAACAGGCTGCAGCCACCTACTCCGGGCCAGAATCTGGATCAAAGACAAATCCTTTCTCAGGATCCACACAATTGACAATCACCTCACTTGGCAACACGACAGCAGCTTGGTCTTGCCCAAAGTATTGCGCATTTTTTGGTATGGGTTACATTTCCTCCTGCTCTCACTGCCCTGCCCTCTGCAACAGCTGCTCCCTGTGACAGCCTCTGGCTCACTCAGCACTGTCCAGAACTTGACTGTGGGGTATAGCTAAATGCCACTCAACTGACAGATCTAGAACAAAAATAATTCAACTCTCTGCACAGAAGGTCTATGGTTATTGCTTTAAAAACGTGAGCTCTTCATCTTGAGCGCTTCATCTGTAATAAAATTCATTTATTAATGAGTCCAGAAGTCTTCACAAGAAGATGCTTGTAGTGGATCTGTTCTGGAATTTACATGCTACAAAAAAGTTCAATATATGCATGGCAACTGAAGGATAAAAACCTCTAACCAATGTCAGTGGTTATTTATTTTCATTACCCATTTAGATTTGGGAACACAGGCTTTAAAAAGGTTTTTAAGAATTTGCTGGGTGTGGAATAGGAGTCAAGAACCAGCAGATACCACTTTTTTGCCATCTAACTCTACAACTACATTTGGTTCAACTGTTGCTAGAAAGATTTCCTCGAGTCAAACATCAAGCCATGCCTCTCCCATTTCTTGCACGACATTCAGCATCCTCAAAGGCCATTTTAGAGCCAGAATAGAATTCTCAGAAAGGAGGAATTAGTCACTCTAATACTACAATGACAGAAAAAAATTAAAGATACAGAAGTTTCCACTTTTCTACTCTCTTCTATGAGCGTTAAGTGTTTGCTCCTCTCTTACTATCACATGGTTCCATGCCTGTTGACAAGCACACTACTCCAGAAAATACAGAGAAAAATATTTAACAGTAAAAAAGTCTCCCCTGGTAAATCTCCCCACTAACTGAATCCCGCTCAGCTCACTCCCAAAGGATGCATGGAACAGGGGAGTTTTATCTTCCCTATGCCCTAAAGAGCGGATGCAGAGATTTCCGCAATTCCCTGAATATTCTGTTGAGCTTTGGAATCCCGGAGCCAGCCAATTTCTAGGTCTACAGAACTGCAAGCCAAGGCTGACCCCGAATCCAGCCCTGTCCCAGAGAACAATGCACACTGATGAGGTTGATGGCTGTTACAAAACTCACCGTCTTCAAAGCCCTTCCTTCCTGTCACAAACACTGCAGCGACGGCCGAGACAACGGAATTCCGGAATTCAGTTCCCTTCTCATCGGATCTCCAGCCTTGCAGTTCTGCCTCTTTCTCCAGGAAGGAACTGGCAATAGTGAAATACTTCCGAGCACCTCACTGCTGAATACACTGAAGCAGCAGTGACCTAAAAGCACCCAGAGCAACACACAAGACCAATCTGTACCAGCTCTGCTACAAGACACGTGTGAGTTCCTGCTGATCCTTTCCCAGCTGGAAGGCAGGGCACATTCTGCCCTGGGAGACAGCCCTCCATGGAGAAAGCCATGACCATGCCCTCCCGTGGTGGTGGAAGATAAGGAAAGTTCAGCTATATGATGGAACTCACCCTGTCTGGAGCTAGAGTGAGGCCACATGCAGATTCAGGTAGACACCTCTCCACCAATGAGCAGGAGACAGCTACAGATTTTTCTGCATCACTGGGTGTAAAACCTTTCACTTACAGGTAAAAGCAAGCTGCTGTCCTGACCAAATCAAGTGATCAGAGATTGGAATTGTCTTGTAGAAACCACCTGCAAACCAGAATCACACAGAGACAGGGCCAGCCCCGGATGACTCCGCAGTGCAGAAGTTTAATTTGCTACCTTTTATCCTCCTCTTCCAAGCAGAAAATCCGTGATGAATAAGTTAATTCATTTCTCTGTGCTATGATGTTCTCCCATGCTGCAAAGTAAGCCACCTGCTAACTGGGATTACAACAAGCACCCTCACACTTCCCATGTTTTAATGAGCTAATACTTCCAAATATAAATCTTATTATGTCAAATATCAAACACTACTGCTCTAAGCTAAGCACACATTTCCAGGAGCTCGCTAAATATGCCGAACCTGAAGCACAAGATACATTTTTACAGCAAAAAGCATACCTGAAATGACCAGTTCAGGACATTTCTCAGCACTAGCCATTGAGAACTGCCTCAAAAAACCCTACTTCTTCATCACAACCAGTAACAGAGAATAGACATGGCCCTACTGGGGAGGGCCAAGTGGACATGAGAGCCCTTCCCTGGTACTGCAACCAGCCAGTGTGATGCAAGACCCTGAACAGTGATGCTGTGACCTGCCCATTTTAATCTGGAGCTGCATGAAAACATATGAAAATGGAGGTAGGAAAATACATCTCTGAACTACACAGCTAACATGACTACTACATGACAATGACAACCACCATTGCGTTAACAAATACTAAATGCATTGCTTTGCTACACACAAGAACTACTGCTATTAAAACCTAAAGCTAGTAAGTCTTCTCACTTTGTCACCTGAAAATTTATTGGGTCTGCAAAGAGGGCAGCACAATTTCGTCAAAATTGCAAAGGAAGCTTGATTTTAATACTGGTTTATTTGTCTCTCTTCTGACTTACCCTACAAATTGCTCTGATAAAACTGTCCTGAAGGCAGTGAAGTCTCAGTAAATGCATATACAACCACCTCCAGGATAGCAAGCACAAACAACAGGAAATAAAAGCCTTTTAGTTACACACTTCCATACAGCAGTGTATGGATTCAGTTTTGTACCCTGTATAACCCAGTACCAGCGCTCCAGTGATCTGGGTACAGTTACAAACACACGGATCAAAATTATAGTTCCAGGGACATTTTTACCTTTGGAGGGAAAAAAAAACCCCATTCACAAGAGGACGGTATTTGAATCCAGAGCTAATCCAGATGACTCTGAAGCCCTGCAAACTGTTATTTGCATAACTGAGAGTGCAGCACTGGGTGAGGAATAAGTAAGAAACAAAGAGGTAGAAGTCAAAACCGGATTTGCCACCAAAGAATTTCAGAGAAACATGTTCCGAGACCATGGTCTTATATTGTCTCAGGACATGGGAAAATCCAGGCCAAAATTACCCCCCCCCCCCTTTTTTTTTTTTTTGACAAGTTACACTTAATTTAGGTCAGATCAACCTGATGCACTGCACAAGAACACAACACGTCGTTGCTTGTACGAAGGAAAGGACAGCGTGGAGACAGAACCTTGGGAGGCAAAAAGGTGGAGCCACTCGTGCCGGTGTCGGCGGTACCGCTGCGGTCCCACAGGCTGATGTTACCGCGCACATCAACGACACTGCCGGGCTGCTGGCAAGCACGGAGAAAACAGCGGGGAAACCAAGGCGTCGTCTCAGAATGCATGGCAAAAAACTACCACATGTGTTTTGTACAGCATAAACTGGACAACCTGGAAACTTTATACTTTTTTATGAACTAAATTAGAAGATGGATCTGTTCGGCTTCGTGCGGTGGGCTCGCTGCCCAGGGTTTTAGGGCAGTGTGGGTATGGGCAAGTCCGCTCCTCCGCATGTTCGGCCGGGCAGCGGCTCTGCGGTGGGAGCTCGGGCGGGCTGTGCAGTCCGGCAGCAGCGGGTTCCTGCCCTGCCCCGAGCAGCCACGACGACAGCGGCTGCCGCGTTTCCCGGCAGTGCTCCATCGCCGAGCACTTGGGTTATTGTTACCTGTTCCCCCTCCCCGAGCCGGGCACTGCCCGGGGTGACGGGAACGGGCGGGTTACGCACCAGCTGGAGAACAGCCGGGAAGGCCCCGGTCTCCCGCCTCCCCGCCTCCACGGAGGGCTGAGGGTATTTTAGAGATAAAACAATATTATATCGCCTCTCATTGCTGGGAAATATTTATTTTAAAGACGGAACTGCTTTTGCTCCCCCCGCCCCGCCGCTCGCCGCTCCCGAGGGCTGCCCGTTACACCACACCTCGGGGCACGGAGCACCCACCCGGCGCTCACCCGTCGGGCACCTCCTGCCGCCCGCCCCGGCTCCCGTCCCGCAGAGCCCGGGGACAGCCCCGACGCTCGGTGCGAGGAGGGCAGGAGGAGTTTGTGGGTCCCGCGGGGACATGAGGCGCGGAACACCGCCAGCCCCCTCCCCGTCACCTTCGAGGGGAAGCAGCCCCGACGGCGCGGGAGGAGCCCCCTCAGAGGGGCCGCAGCTCTTACCTGCGGCGGAGGAGCGGCGGCGCCGAGCCGAACCGAGCTGGGACGAGCCGAAGCAAATCAAATCAAATCGAGCCGAGCCGAGCCGAGCGGTCCCGCGGCCGCTGCTCGCGTGGCGGGAGCCGCCCCCCCGCCGGTACCTGGGGCGGCTCCGGGGGCGGAGCGCGGCGAGGCGGGGGCGGGGGCCCGTGGGGAACGCGGGAATGGGAATCGCCTCAGGCGTTCCTGGCGCCCCCGCGGGCAGGGGAAACATCCCGGGTACGATCCAAACTTGCCATTCTTGTCGCACTTTCCGCACGGGCTGGAATTCTCATCGGTAGAACTGTTAACTCTGAAGCCTAGTGATGGCGGCTGTGGCATCAGGCATTACATTTCTACTGGTGAGAAGACAAAAACTGAGGTAGTGGCTGCGATCTAAGTCGCTCGCATGAAGGAGGTCTGATGAAGAGGTTGTGTTGGACCGTCTTGGCTTTAAAACCCTCCAGACCCCAGAGAGACCTGACTGGTCTGTTCATTGCCAGGAAACCAAAATAGTCTTCAGAGATGATAGACAGAATGAACAAAATATTGTTTTTTTTAAAACATGTTAAATATTATGTGTGACATAACTAACAAGGTGCTTCCCTAACAACCAGCAAAGACGGCAGGATTTAATCAAGTGCCTGAGCACGAACACAGGGGTCTTGTTGGGCCCCAGGAGAGAGGCTGCTTGTGAGGGGAGGCCGGAGCAGGAGCTGCCTAGAGGTACTGGATTTGCAGGGTTTCTGTCTTCAGGGAGCACCTCTGAGCTCGAGGCACCTCTAAAACTTGGGGGTGCAGATGTCTCTTCACCCTGCTACCCCCCCTAGAGCGCTGCTGCTTTCTGCGCAGTCTCATTGTGCCTTTTGTTTGATGTGCAGCACTTTGACTCAACTTGGACACTGCCCACATAGGACAGGGATTGTTTTGTCCACTTGTAAAAGCTTTTTGCACATGTGGTGATCTTCAGCATCTGATCCTCAGCTCTGATCTTCAGTAATCTTTCGGCTGGCTCATAGGTCAACCAGCCCTTGGAGCAGCTTCAGCTTTATAAAAGTTCAGCCAGTTTAAAGGAGTCTGACAATTGATTCATTGCTACATTTTGCCCAGGGCAGTTGACTTGTTACTGGTATCATGAGAATGTAGAAAGCCAGGGAGCACAGTACTGCTATATAACTAGCATATAGCCAAGGTAAGCATTTTAGAAACAATCACAGAAGAGATGCTGAGCAGCTGTAAGGAATATCTCCTCTCTGCAGATCAGAGATGCCATACAGCTTCTCCATTTTGCTCAAATCGGAGCTATCTGCTAGGTGGCCCAGGGGACAATTCTACCCAACATCAGAGTAATTTTCTACCCTCACCCAAAATGAAAACGTGTATTTGCTATCAAAACCCTAACTAAAATTACTGTTATATAAGCCAGGCCCTGATTTAAGCCTGAAGCAAGGTATCAGCTTTGTGTAGGCAACTAGAAATAATCAACAGCATAACAAAATCCCAAACTCATTACAGCAAGTATTTCAAAGACAGCCTAGTAGGCTTGACACCTACAAAAGTCCTTGCAATCCTCTTGTTGCTCTGGGATAGATGATCTCTGCCTTTGCCAGAACCTGACTTCTCGTCAACCCAGCACGGGCAGGGCTTTTCTCTCAGTCTGCTGACTGATGCTCAGTCTAGAAAACCATGGTGATCCCACAGCCCTATAAAGCACCAACACAGAATGCAAGTGATCAAAAGCACATATCTGCACCTTGGATGCAAAGGATACGTTATGGCTCAGGCTCACTTGGGCATCTGGTAGAGATCACCTGATTTGACATCCCATAACCACAGCAACAAGTGCAGAGCCACTGTTCAATCCTAATTTCCAAAAGCTTTTCCAGGTTTCATGCCACTCCTGAAATGCCAGTGTTTACATATAAGCCCTTTCTTAGTGAGGGATAACCAAAAGAAGGGATGCACCCAGGTAATTAGGAGACAGGAGAATATGTAGTGACTTTTGCTGTCTATCACTTTATTTAGCCATGTTTCTATAATTTATAGAGCAAGTATTTTTTGCTCTCCTAGTGCACTTCCCTTCCAGGTTTTAATGTTGTACGGTCATGAATTTCTTACACAACTTCCAATGGGGGAGGTCTTTGTTATTTTAGATTTATAGATGGGGAAATAAGGAAACAGGAAAGAACTCCCACAAGCACACAGAGGTGGAAGGGAAGAGCAGATGCTGTGCTTTATCTTGTTTTCTGACATGTGGATCTATCTCACTCTCTCACAGCAGTCATGAGAGCACATTTATCAAGCACAATATACACACTCTACTACTCTCCTAACATTTTAAATTCAAAACAGTGCATCTTCACACAGTGCAATTGATCTAAAGAAATAAATTTAATCTTTTCAGTACCCTCTTTTCTAAAAAGGGAATTTTAAAAAATAAATTTATCAATCTATGTATTGATTTATTTATTCTTAAAGCAAGAGCAGCACCAAAACACTTAAATCAGCTGTTGTCCAGGGCAGCCAGGTAAAAACATGCCACCCACAAACAAAATCCTCCTCATCTGAATAGGCAGCACTCACTCGGGTGCTTCTCCACTTCAGTGTGGAATAAAGAGCATGTATGGCCCATGCTGTGTCCCCAGGATGTGTGCAAATTTCATTCCCTTTAACAGCGCTAATGTACCCAAATCCTCACAAATGGCTCTTTGAACACTGTTCATAATATCAGAAATAGCGCAATAAAGTGACATCCAAATTTGTCTGTGCTGCCAGTGCAGCCTCTTTTATGCACAGCATGTTGTGTTGTGACCTGAAGCACTCTCAAAAAGCAGGGAAAACATCTGCAGTTCTTATCAATTAATACTTCTGCAGCGCATCAACCTACTCCATGCTGTGCATGTGCAAAATGGTCCAAAAATGCATGTATACCAGCAAATTATATCTCATCAGCAGCCAGCTACCTACAGCCTTAGCCAAACTCAGTCCACACACTCCTGCCCCTTCAGCTCTGCCCCAGCTGCTCCCTTGCCCTGACTTGGAGTGGTAACAATGGGATCATGACCTTTTGAGAGGGTGGAAACTCTAGGAAATTGGCTCCCCTTCACTCCCCACATCACAGCAGAGACGTGGGAAATGGAGGAGGAGACTCCTGTGTTGGCTGGAGGAAAAGAGAACACGGGAGCAGCACCCACCCACCTGAGATCCCATGCCCGGGTCGTACCCTGCCTGCTCCCCAAATCCTGCCTGCTCCCCCCATCCTGTCTGCCCCCACATCCTGCCTGCTCCCTGCACTTTTCCTGATGTCTCTGCCCCATCCTGGGATGAGAGCCAGCATGGCATGGTGTGTAACAGCCTCTCTCACTGTTCTGGAACCTGGAATGCTGTAAGCACAGGTCAGCCAGTCCCTGCTTCCAGCATAGTTGTGAGCAGAGAAGTTTGGGGTCTCTATTTTTTTTTTGTCCCTAATCAAAAGAACTCACTGAAGATTTTGCCATCACAAAACTGTGCCATGACATTTTTTACACCTTGGAGAGGATCACTCAAGTTTTGGCCCCTGTTCCCACAGGTCACAGGGGCTGGCTGGCACTTGTCAGTGGAGATTCCTGCTCCTCAGATGGTGCTGACGTGGTGGCACCGGGCTGGCACTGCAATGGCAGGAGTGGTGCTCCTTGGACAATGGCAGGCCTGGGAACTGTGCACAGCCACACCTTACTCTGGACAAACTTTGAGAGGAAAAGCAAACTGAGTTTATTTGACTAACTGCTTAACAAATCAGCACCTGTTTCTTTGAGGAGGAAAGTGGGAATGGGTTAATATGCCAAATACTTTCGAGACAAAGTGACTTTTAACATTTAGACAGACCTTCATTATTGTTTCCTGGTTCCTTCCCTCCAGGCAGCAATCTTCCCTCTACAGTCAGTGCCAAAGACAACTTACACAGCTGCCTGGAAAGGGGATGCAACCTTTTAGAGAAACTTCATCTTTGGCTTTGCCGTCTTTGAAATGAGCATGAATTTGCAGTGACTTCCCCTTTTCATCCCACTGTCCGGAGAGAGCTCTGTTCAGAGTAATTCCATCTTTATTGCTTTCTGAGTCTCCATCCTCAGGCCTCAAGTTTTGATCCACCTATAGCGGCGGCTGTCAAGGAATAGCCCTGGAGTGGTTCTCCCGGCTGGGCAAAGCCGAGCAGGCGTAATACCAGGTCAGCTACGAATAAGTATCACAGCATAATGTAAATGCAAATACCTCTCCTCTTGCTAAAAGTTAAGAGAAGTTTCATCACCTCCGAGGATTTATGACCTCATATTCACAGGGGTTTAATAATATTTCACTTCAGAGCTATTCCTTACAGGAGCTCTAAGTGAGCTCTGAGTGAATGCAGCTCATTAGCAGTTTGATACAGGCTAGACACGGTGGCAGGCAGAGAGCCACGGGGACAAAAGTGTGTTTGAAGTAGATGACTCCTAAACTCAGCATGCCAGGATGACAGATGGGACACTCTGGCCATGCAGGCATTCTTGGTCGTTGCAGTTTTGCTCCCTGCTGCTAAACATGGCAAAGGAAAGGTTTCCTGAGTCTCCAGCTGACACTTCCTTAAATCCTGTCCAGCCTCAGGTGCACAAAGGAACCTCTGCTCCCAGGCAGCCAGATGGGAGCTGCAATCCAGGCACTCCCTAATTAACTTCGGGGTTTTTTTTCCTCTGTAGGTTGTTTGTGGGAGAAAGGGAACTGACAGCATGTTTGTTTACACGAGATTGATTCGGCCTGGCAGTTCTCTGGGTCTATACTAAGAATTTTGAAGTGTCTTTGGGTTTTTTATCACCATAGAAGGAGGAGAAGCTGAGAATCCACGGGGATTTCTAGATGCATCTAGAGAAGTTATTATGTAAGTTACTGCAAGTCATACACAGATGGGCTGCACAAGAAACAAAGTTGATGGGGGCAAACTAATCTGAGGCCTTGGTTACTGAGCAGTGCTGCAGCGCATCATTGACTTCAAACACAACTACAGCAAACACTGACCTGCAAGCAGCTTCTCTAAGCCCTGGGGACTTGCTTGTGTGCATAAAGTCACACAACATGCATGAAGGAACCGCTGGGTGGATCCCTCCGCACAGAAGAAAATGCCAGCCATCTGTACCACCTTATCAAGATTATAAAGAAGAAGGATGTAAAGAATCTGCAGTAGGAGATAGCAAAAAAATTGTCCAGGTGTAAAACTAACATGTAGGAAAGAGAAAAATACTTGAGTGCCAGATCAAAAGTAGGTTCACCCTGCAATCCAGAGATGTGAAACAGCTTTCACAGAAGTTAACCCGCTGTCTCTAGCAATCAAGCTGTGACAGCACTTATGTCATATTCTACTGAGACCCCAGCTAGACACCAAGCAGGCCAGCAAGTGCCAAGCTCCATCCTGCTACAGAAGACAAAAGCATGGTCTAGAAAAGAGCAAACGGAAGAGAGGGTGGAGCAGCTGTACCAGCTCACCATGTCTGAACATACAGAGGGCAGAAAGGATTAGAGAGGAAGGAGGCAGCCGAAGAACAAAGGAAAAAGGGTCATGAAATAAATTTTTCCTCCAAGGTACTAAGTCTGGAAGGCGTGAAGTGCTGAAGGAGAGGAGATGCATGAGAAAACACATGAAGGAGGATAACTTTGAATCAGGGTGGTCTCAAATGTAAAGGATGAAGCACATTGCCCGTACCTGTCACTGAAGGGAGATGTCTCTGGATGAAGGACTTTATAAAAATTACTTTGAGGCCACATTGCTTCAGGCATCAGAGCATTTTGCAAAGAAAGCGACACTTGGTGTACATCTCACAGGCTGCAGCTTCACTGCAGAGACAAGAGCTGGGCAGAGCCGCTGCAAAACCGTGCATGAAACCCACAGAGGTGCACCCTGCTAATTTGCATCAGAGATTGTTTTTTAATTATGATTTGTTGAATCCTATCCCAGATGAACACGCAGAGTCCTCCCCCTGGTGGCAAGTAAAAAAGCCATAGCAATGACTTTTTAGTCACGTCAATCTAAAGCTCTAAATAAAATGAGCATCAGATAGGAACTATTTTTTATTTGATCAACTGATAGAGCTGGGGAAAAAAAGGAATATTTTGAACAACACAAATCCTTTTTTAAGGCTTATACAGATTTACTTTGAGGCTGATATGACTTGAGAGTAGCTGCTGAGTTCAATTCCATCGTTAATTTATTAGGCAATTTGCAAGAGAAGCAGAGGATAAAGCTTGTAGAGTAACTTCCAGCAGCTGAGCAGGGTAATTGCAATGTGCAATAATCCCATTATTTCTACTGAGTCCTTGTCTTTTAGTGTCCAGTTGAGTTTTGATGCCTAAAATTCCTTAGACCGTCTGGTCTGTAAAGTAACTAATGCTGCTGAACAGTAAAAACGGACTCAGTAGACAAGTTAGGTTTATTGCACAAAATAATTTTCCCCACCTAATGCCTTCAGATAGCTCTTCAAAAAGTATCTGTAGAAAATTATCTCCGTGTTTGTTATGGGAAGTTATGGCAAGTGCCTTTGGGACAGGCATTTTTGCTTTAGATGACTTACTTGGTGGCTGAGGGGAGAGCAGTAGGTGGTGTTTCTTTCAGCTTTACTATGGCTTGCAACACTGTCTCCCAAAGCAAACCCATAGAAAAACTGATTAAGTACAACCTAAATTAACGGGCAGCGAGGTGGATGGAAAACTGGCAGAACTGCTGGGCTGAAAGGGGCTCATCAGTAGTGGAGTACCCTTGGTTGGTACTTTTTAACACCTAACTCTGAGCAAAGTGGCAGATGATAGAGAGCTGGGGAGAGGAGCTGATATCCAGGTAACAGTGGTTGGTTGTGCTGCCACTGAGGACCTCAACAGGCTGGAGAAATGGGCAGACAGGGTTATCAGGAAGTTCAAGAAAGAGAAATCCAAAGTCCTTCACCTGGGGAGGAACAACCTGTGCAGCAGTACAGTCTGGAAATCTGTTTTGCTGCACAGGAGAATATGGGAATCCAGGTGGAGAACAAGCTGACCATGAGCCAGCAACGCACCCGTGTGACAAAGAAGCAGACAGCATGCTGGACTGCATTAGAAAAAGTGTCCCCAGGAGGTCAAGAGGGGTGATTTTACTCCCCTCTATGCCTCTCTTCAGTTCCAGTAAATAAACACATTGCCTTCAACAGTGTGGGTAGTAAGAGTGGCTGAATTGTAATTATATGGTAAAACAATCGGGTTTTTTAATTATGAAAAGGAGAAACCTTCAGCTGTGACATTCAACATTAATAACCACTGCAACACAAACAAAAATATATCCCCCCATGCTTAAGAACGTAAAGCTACGCCCTTAACCACAAAACACTCTCTGCATGCTTATGTTTAAAAAGGTTTAATTTTTTTCACCCTGGTACAAAAATACAGTACAATGTGATGGCAAGGCATTCGCCAAAAACATTCAAAGAATAAAAGGGGAAACCCCATAAAGCTTCAACATAACCCACCCTCACTTGATGGAACAATCAAAAAGTGAGTGCATAAGGAAAAAGTTAAATTTCTGCCCAAAGGCAAATAAAGATGAATCACACAGTTTTACACAAAAATACATTTGCAGAGCTGATAATTGACATGCTACTTGGACATTCATGAAATGTATTCTAGTTGGCGTAGTGGCAGAATTCATGGTTTTGGATATCTAGAAAACAACTGGCCCGGGAACATGCCCCAGCGATGGGAATGCCCAGGAAAAACTATGGGATCATGTAATACCAGTGAGAAAAGAGAGATTCAACCCTGATTAAGTGTCAAAATGATGGCTACTTCTAGTTTTTCCCATCACACTGTCCTCACGTAGTGTTTTCCCTACACACCTCCCTTTCAACACCAAATATTAGTGGTTGCTCGAACACACAAAGAGGTGTGTTTGCACATTACCCATTGCAAAGAACCATCACATTGCAAACTGCCAGGCAGAGAAAACACTGTAACTGTTGTGTGTGTGTGAACTCCAAACAGGGTTTTACCTAACATTGTTGACAGGGGAATTATGTCCCTTCAGTGCATCTACATTCTTGTTCTGTTTAATCATTTCCTCTTAGTTTTGAAGCGATGAAAAGGTGTCATTCAGTGTATTCATTATAGTTCATCTCCCAGGTGCTTTTGTTTGAAAGCATCGCCTGTCAGCTTCTCCTGGGCCTCCTTCATCCCTTGGACAACTGAAAGATTACACAGAGAGATACCAACTATTAATCTCAGGGTGAAAACACTAAGGTGAACAGGTAATGAAAGTGTTTTAAAACAACACAGTTACAGAACGTAGATCTACAGATTAACCTGTAAGAAAAAAACCCAGTACTGCACACTTTCCCCAGCTATGTGTAGCTGGATCATGTGAATTCCATGATTTCCCAAGCCACAACTGGAGACAAAATTAGGTCCTACAGACTTAGTAGGTATTAAGGTGAATCATGGTTCCTTAGGCATTAGAGAACCACTCACTCACACTGTATTTAGCCACTCCCAGTCATACTTTAGAGTACCATCATTTCTCTCCACTGCCAAAGCTTCATCTCACTAAAAATGCACTTCAAACTACTTGGCACATACCTTGATCAGCGTTGGTATAGAAATACTTGTAGCTGGGGTTTCCTCTCTCATTTATGATTTCTGGATGGACTTTTCCACTGGGGTCTATGAAACAAGAAATTCAACAGGAAATTTAGGTGGAAAGAAGAGTAAGAACCCAGTGCTGTGAATGGATACAACACCTGTGGATGCCTTACCCATGAAAAGGATTCTGGGAATGTAACCTCCATCAGGACTAAAGGCTTCATCCTTTGGCTCTTCATCATCCTACACAGCAAGGCAGGAGAGAGGGAAGATATTAGCAAGATATCTAACGAACATGGTGCTTTTTACAGAAACAAGTTATTACCTTCAGATTCCTTCTACCCTGAGCAATTTACATCTTGAACAGATGCTAAGTAACAGCAGTATCCTCCACTCTCAAAGGAAAGAAAGTTATTTTTACCTACATAAGTATCCTTTGTGAAAATAATAATATTTTTTCTGGTCTGTCAATTTGCATTACGCACCCCACTCTGGCATAGGAATGTTTGATACCTACTGAGAGAATGAACACAAATTCCTTTATTGTGGAAACTGAATCACACAAGGTACAAACTGTTAAAGAGACAACGGCAGAGAGCCAGGTTTATAAACACAATTAAAATAGCCAGACTGAAGAAAAGTCTTTCTAAAACAATGAGTTCTACCAGTCAATTCTGAATGCCTATTCAGGAGTGCAGGATTTAGGATGTACACAAAACAGGATGCAACCAGTTGAGTCAGATTCCAAATGCTTCATTACCAGGCAGAACGTGGATACAGAGCAGAAGGCAGCCTACCTCAAGGTTGACCATAACAAAATTATGGGCAAGTTCAGAGATCTCCTTGGATTCAGCAAACTTTGGCTTTAAAGCTAAGGAAAAAAATAAAAATAAGAAGTATGTAAAAACAGTGGAAAATATTTCAGATCTTCAGGTCAGTATCAAAATCTCCACTTCATTCCTCCCTCTGGAGAGGTGGCACTCTCCAATAAGCAGTGAGTAAATGGAATGTATGTATCCAACCCTTCCAGCCAGGCTCAGAACAGGAGGTACCTGAAGCAATTCTTGCTGGGCGGCCATGGGATGAAGCCTGCCCAACAAACATAAGTGGTTATATTTGATCCAGTGCAACAGAAGCAGAAATCCTGTTGTAAACCACCACTCCCACTCAACTACCTCGTCCTTTAAGACTTAACCACATACCCAGCTTGTTTGTCTGCTATGGCACTGCCGTATTATGCCACTCTCAATGAAATACAAATACCATTAGTTACATTTTGGATGCAAAGTTGACGTTTCTCATGGCTACATGATTTGTATACAAAGGTTCATTAGAAATTTCAGCAAGCTCTAGTATTCAATGCACTTACCTTTGCAAGCTCCACACCAGGACTTGTGGATGATAACCATAAGAGGCAAACCACTAACAAAAAGAAGAAAGAAAATTGTCAAAGAAATTCTATTCCATGTACATTTTAACAGTCAAGGCTTCTTCAAAAGCTAAATGTAACAGGAAATAAGTGAGATGTAAAGAGATTATGTGGTGCTCTAAGACTGTCTTGCAAAAAGTTTTCCCAACCTTAAAACATGTAATATAATAACTTATTATAGCTGCCAGCCAATAACTGCTTGTGTAGAGGAAGAGACTTTCTCTTACTAGTTTAGTTCAAACATACCACCACCTTTATATCTGTTTGCAGTAAGGAGCAAGAATACACATTTCCCTAGTAAAGCCTGCATTACATCACTGCCCTCCCCCTGATGATGAAAAACCACTTCTTTTCATTGTTTCTATAGAGTCCACAATTATTTTGCTTCTTTCTTGAGGAGAGGCTTTGAAGTGTTTTCTCCGCTTTGTTCTCTTAACTTTGACTGGTAAGATAAACTTATTTACATCAAAACATTTTTGTAGTCTTTTCTCAGTTCTGCAGTACATAAATCCCTTTAGCAGCCGGTGTGTCAGACAGACACTGTAACTGAAGTAAGCCTCCCTGCCCCACTTTACCATTTCCTCCCAGGGAGCACTACACGTACAGTTAAAACCAAAAGCCGCCATTTATTAGAATGAAGAATGAAGCATCCACCAGAAAGTGAGTTTATATAAGCTGTACCCAAAATTACTGGAAACTTAGCTACCCATCACAGCTGGTACAGACTTACAAGTTTCACACAGAACAGACACTTGTCATCTTGGCTCATTTTTCATATGAGAGCACTCATTCCTAAGCAATTTGTGTTTTTAAGGGTGTATAATGATGACCTTGGAAAAAAAAGACATGGCAAGTTATTCCAGTAAAATAGTCCTGCAGGTAAATTAAGACTTTACTCCATTTAAGGCACACATTTTATTATTAGACCTGAAACGGAGAAGTTTGAGTTTGTTAAGCCAGCACTCTTTCGCAGTGCAGAACTGCAAATCTTTCTCGGGTTCAGTCAGATTTTTTGAAGCAGTCACATCCTAAAAACACAACCTGTTCCAGTTCTGGACCTGAAGTCTCTTCTGCAGTTTGACATTATCTGGAGGCAGCCCAGGAAAAACAATCATCTTATTCCAGGCATACACATGCCAATGTGGAGAGAAAAGTTTTCACTACAGTCATCACTTTTCGCACTTTCACATCACACTATTTGATTACTAGGGTTTACGTCTCCACAGGAGACTTCACTTGCTTGGGGATGCACCAGCACGCAAGGGTGGGAACTGCTTCCCTACAGACCCTCCCAGCAACGCAGCTCGCTCAGCTGCTGCAGGGACACGGCGCCCATCTTCCCAGAGCTGCTGCTGCCAAGGGATCCGATCCCCGACTGATGGGACGCAGGCTCTGCGGGGTCTGTGCCTGAAGGCACATTCTTCCTGCTGCGAGTACCTCGGGGCCGGACCACTGCTGCTGCTGGGTGGCACAGGTGACACTTCACTGGATGCTTCGGCTCAGGTACTGCAGGAACATGCTGGCCAGCTGGGGCAGGTTTTCATCGCTGGGCTGCATCTTGGTGTAGCTGATGAACTGCCTCCGCAGCCGGCTCAACTCGGCCACGCTCACGGGCCGGCTCAGCACCAGCCCCTCGGCCACGCCGGGGACGCGGATGGTCTCCCCGGGCTGGGCCCCGCTCCTCTGCGCGGCCAGCACGGCGGCCAGCACGTCCTGGGTGACGCGGTCCAGCTGGTGCAGGAAGCCGCAGGACTGCAGCGGCTGCGTGCGGGTGGCGCGGTGCGGCGGCGGCGGGGCGCTCTCGAACAGCGCGGCGCGGATGGCGCCCAGCGGCAGCGGCTCCTCCCCGCGCACCGTGAACAGCGGCCGGTCCCAGCGGCAGCTCGGGTCGGGCTCCTCGAAGGGCGGCTCGTCGG
>VZTD01003312.1:3259027-3290719 GCA_013397725.1 Rhagologus leucostigma | reverse complement strand
CCCGCCGGCTCTTGCCGCTGCCCGGCCGCCCGCACAGCACCACCAGCGGCATCGCCCCGCCAGCGGCACTTGACCCGGACGCGGCGCGACTGCTTCCGCCGGTCACACACACACAGAGCCCGCCCCGGCCCCGCGGAGCGCCCGGGAGGGGCCCGCACGGCCCCGGAGCGCTCCTCCTCCTCACGGGCACCGCTCTGGCACCGCGACACCGTCCTGCGAGGCGTCCGGCTCAAAAACGGCATCGCAGCAGTCGCTGGAACGCCGGGACCCCGCCCTCGCCCGCAGGGAACTTAAAACCGGAAAGTCCCCAGCATCCCCCGACATTGCGCAGGTTACAGAGTTGAAATCGAAGGCTTGAAACTTCCTAGACCACCGGCTCTGGTGCATCTGACTTGATGCATCAGAGATAATTTCGTGTAATTTTTCATCTCCTGATTTATGGTCGGACTTAGGGGAGAAAAAAGTACTTTTTAGGTTTAAATATTCTTTGCTATTAGTAGTTTCTCCCAATCCCTCAATTCAAAGGGACTCAAATGCTGCCCAGCTCAAATCAGCGAGCAGATCTGTGCATCAGCAATGAAAGGAGAGAGTGTAGCTCACACCCATCCCATCCCCTGCTGCAGGGTCTTTTTGAGCAGGAACGCTCATCACGCCTAAACCTGAGAGCTCAGACCTTGCCATCCCTCCTGCCCTCCTCTGTCTCATTTTAAAGCTTTCTCTGCTGCATTGCGAAGCAATGCTACAATTAGACCTGTAGATACAGAAATAATTACTTTTTTAAAAAAAAATGCTGAAGTATCAAGTCATAAAAACTTGTAAGACTTTTGAAGTGTACCATCTGGGTTAATTCAATCTCTGCACTAGAGTGTAGAACTCGCCAGATGGATCAGTTTGAGAGCAGAACTAAAACAGCAAACCTGGAAGGCATAAGGAATTTCTGCTCATGTCAGCATTGTCAGATCTAGGTTATAAAGTTAAAATACAAGTAAAATTTATAAGCATGCCATTCTCCTTCTTGCAAAATGACAAGAAACAGAAGAAAGAAGAAACTCTGAGAAAAAGAAAAGTCAAAATGTCATTTTTTCACCTTTTCACAGTGTTCTTTTTAGAGTTTAAGGTTAATCCAAATCAGGTTCTGTCAGTTCACTACAGTTTGAAACGTCCAGATTTTTTCTGCAGATGGAAACAAAATACCTCATGCTGAGGCCTCATCTATACAGGCACAAGGAATTTTAGGGAAGCTCTTAGCACTGCTGATTTCAAGGGGATTGAGTACCTCTTACACATGCATTTGTGTGTTTGAGAACCATATCTTTCTTTACTATGATAAATAATTATTTTCTTGTTTCCAAGACATGCTAGGGCTTCAATCATTTAATTAGACTGCACTGATTAAACCTAGGTGGTGCCTTGGCAAAGTTAACAAAATTCTGTCTTTTCTCTCCAATAAGCTGTAGGGATCTGAAGAGTCTCCTAAACCACCCTCATTTTTGTTAGTAGAGACTATTCTCTGTGGTTAAATTTAGGCCTGAAATAAAACCTTTGTGAATGCTTCTGAAGACACATTTCTGTATTTAAAACTAGCAAACATACCTGGCTGCTGCCTCTTTCTTCCCATCTTCTAGCGTTCTCCAATGAATATGATCTCCAAAACCTGCCAGAGAGAAGGCTTTATAAATGCTGCATCATTTAACATGTCAGCTAACAGAGGAAAACAGCCCAACCCTTGAGAGTATTTTCAACTCATTTTATATTCTTTTTTTAAAGCCAACTATAGCCCCACTTCTGGAAGGACTTCTGGAAATACTTACAGCCCACACAGTCGTATGAGGAATCCCACTGAAATTAATTAACAAAAACATACCATGCTCATGAATATTTCTATATATGTATGTAAATGACACTAAAATCCCCCAAACGGATATTAAAATTGAAGTGCCTTCTGATTATTCTCCGTTCTTTTTCAATCTGTGAACATTTATTATCTGATGAGTGACAAATGAAACATGTCAGCATTTGGCTTCCCAAATCCCACTGAAGGTGAACTAAACTGAAACTTAAAAATTCCTAGGCCAACATATGATCATTAATTGCTCTAAAGCTATTATGCTGAGTGTTCCTGCTGATGATAATATCATTGAAGAGCAAGAAAGAACACCATTACACAGATTTCTGAGTGTTACAGTGACTGAACGACGCAGGAAATATTTTATCTGGCATCCAGATAACAGGTCTTGTTATGTCAATTGACTTAAGAGTGAGTCGGTGTACGTTTAACAGCTGCAAGGCAGCGACTGCCAGGGTTGGGTTTTTTTGGTAGCCAACACAGCCCGTGGCCAAAAGCCACCTGGAGAGCTGAGACGAAGGAGATCCGGGAGCTGTACAAAGATGAACCCTCTTGGAACACCTCCTCAGAGGTCTTGGCTCCAGTAATTAACAATTACTGTGCTGGATGACCAAACTGAGCCTCAGCTTGCTCCGTCCCATCCCTAAGGGTTCGGATTAGTCAGCAACCTGCCGTGCCCAGGGTGCTGAGGGGAGCAGATTTCGGGAGCTACACAGAGATCAGGAGCCACAGACTGCCCAGTGCTGACACAGGGGAAAGTGGACATTCTCTCCAGTAGACAACTATGGCAAAGAAGATGGAGAAAGCCTAAAACAACATCAGCAATTCCTCGGGGCATCTCAGTTCAGCATCCAGGAGGTGTGGACAGTGGCACACTGTGTTACCTGATCTTCTCTGCTGATGTGAGCAACTGCGAACATACATGATGCAACACATCAAACAGACAAGCTCGCAGCGGGGTGGGGATGCCTCGTCCACGTCCCCTCACACCCACACAGCAGCTGCTGAGGCAGCCTCGGACACAGGGCTACGTTTGTACGAGCTCATCGTCCCAGAGCAAAAACCAGCTGGATTAGCAAAAGTCACGTTTACCCAGAATATTGACACGTCAGCTATTTCAGTCAAAGGCCAAAATGTTAAAACAGGGAAAACCTTCTATTGTTCTAGCTGAGAAACACTTTTCAAAAGCTTTTCTATATTTAAAACAATCCTCACTTTGTGGTGAGCTTCGGTACGTTTTTAAAAGCATTGCCCAACACATTACAGAGTGTTTCTTTTGAATGAAAGTCATCTGGGGAATTAAAGGGTGAATGGCTGGCTGGGATCCACACCACAGCTTTGCTGTCATTGATCAAATTGGTTACAACCAGCCCTGAGGAGGAGATTTACCTCTACGGCAAAGCCACCACCTGGGGTGAAGCTCAGGCCCCGGGTGAACAGGGCTGTTAGACACGGTAATTAGACAAGGAGCCTGGGCGAGCCAAGAGCGAGGTGAGGAGCGGTCACGAAGGGCAAGGAAAGCCGAGGGCGGAGAGAAGGGCCATTCATCGCCTGCCAGGAGCCCGGCGGAGGCTGGGCAGGCACGGGGCACTCAGCACGGAGGGCACCGAGGGGCTGCTCCCCCAGGGCTCCACGGAGCCCCTCAGAAGGGGTTCCGCCAGAACCGAACCACGACGGTGGAGACCCCGCAAAAACCCCCCGCACCTCCAGACCCCGAAGCTGCGCTCTCTGCCCCCACCCGGCGGGCCTCGGGGGCTGAGGGGACCGGACCCGCCCCGAGTGGGGACAGAAGTTAGGGAAAGCCCGAAGAAAGCGTTTGTCTGACCCTTTCCGAGCCCTCCCGCGGCGGAGGCGGCGCAGGCCGCCAGCACCAGGCACAGGCAGAGGACGGAGGCTGCCGCGGGCTGAGCCTTCATGGTGTCGGCGCGGGCAGCGGCGGCACCCGGGAACGGCCGCGAACCTCCGGACNTTTTTTTTTTTTTCCCCGTTTTTTAAAGCCCAGGAAGTGATGTGTGAGGCGGATGTGGGCGGTGCGCCGCCCTCACGGCTCGGCCCGGGGGAGGCACCCGGCGGGAAGAGTGCGGGGGGCTCGGGGCGAGCTTGGCTCTTTACAGGGAGCCGGGAGTCCCAGGGCAGGGGTCATCGCACCGGGGCCCCAGAACCCTGGTTACTGCCCCTGGGCAAACCCCAGCGTTATCCCGACGGGAGCAGGCAGCGGTGGGAGGGGGATGGTTCCGGATTTATTTTCTCCTTCCCAAATAAACCCTTTGTCGCGCTGCTCTCCGGAGTTGCCCTGCTGTCGGGAACGCAAAACCGAGAGCAAGCACAGCGTGTGAGGGAGGTTTTGCTGAGGGGGACAGAGCGAGTGGTGACGCATTTGGAAACGCCTTGTCCCGGATTTGGGTCACCGGGCACCATTCCCTGCCCCAGGGCACCGGCGACTGCTGCTCCCTGGAGACTACAAGTTCCAGGAGCCCTTGCGCGCCCCGCCCCACCTCTATGTAAATAAGAGTGGGCGGCTCCACCAATCCGCGGGTGGCTTGGCGCCGTCACGTGGCGCGGCGCTTCCTTTCTCTGTGCGCCTCTCTTTCCTTCCTCGGCCGCCATCTTGTTCTCGCCGCGTGTTGGTAGCGGAGGCTCCGCCGCGCTCAGGTGAGGGGTCCCGCAGTTCCTGTGTCCCGGTGTTTCCGTGTCCTGGTATTGCCGCGTCCCTGCCGACCTGAGGCGGGTGGGGCGCCGCGGCAGCTCGGTCCTGTCCCCATGCGCCGCGCTGGGCCGTTCCCCGAGGAGAGGCCGAGCGAGCGACCCCCTTGTGCGGGGGCTGCCCTGGCTCGCGGGGCCGCGGGTGTCCCGTGGGACCGCGGTTACACAGGCTCCTGAGGGATGAGCCGTGTTCCCCTCCCGCTCCCCGTGCTCTGGGGGTGCCCAGCGAGCCACCCGGAGCCTCTTCTCCCGCCGCCCCGCGGGGTCCGTCAATGCGCCAATCCCTCCCTCGCTCCCGCTCTTCCCCTCCCTGTCGTCCCGGCACAAAGCACATGCGGAGACTTCCCTATCGTTCCGGGGATCGCTGATGAGTTGCTGAGGCAGAGTAGCGAAACGCGTTCCTTTTGCTGGAAGGCTTGAGGCATTTTTTCACCCATTATGGATTTTTTAGGGCTTTCAGTCTTTCAGGGTCCCACCTGACCCGTGGGAGAAGCTCTGGACTAACTTCCCAGTCACTGTATTGGATGAAGAGCTGCCAGACGTTCATATAGCAAATATGTCTATACACGAACTTCACTGAGTTTGGATCTTGCTTATTAGTACCATAGATTCATTATATGAATACTATTCCAGATAGTTCAGTGATGAATTTGTCCCTGGGCCCTCGTAAAGATAAGGGTGTTTTCCCAGACCCAGTTGTGGTGTGTGTGCTGGTTTGGGTCTGGTTGGAGTCAGTAATTCAGTTAAATGCTTCCATCAGTAAACTGGCATCCTGGAAATTAGTACCTTGGCCTGATGCAGAATGAAATGTCCTGTTGAGTTGCTTCATCGTGGCACAGGCACTTCAGCTAAATGTGGGTACTTCCTACTGCAGGACCAGTATGGATTGTTTAGGTGGTGTGGCTTTAAAGCTCTGTTTATGTGTGTTTGTTTGACGCACTGTTTTAGGTAATGTTCTAGAAGTCTAAAAAACCCACTGCAGTTAGAAGAGTACTCTTAAAATGGACTGTGACTTTTTTTTGTTACTGTTTTGATGGTTAACTTGAACGTGTATCTTGTTCTTGCTCTTTAGAAGTAGCACTATGAACCAAGAAAAACTGGCCAAGCTTCAAGCACAGGTCCGAATAGGAGGAAAGGTAAGAAAACCACCAGAGATACTTATGAAAACATAGGCTGGAGTTCATAGAAAGGGAAGAAAAAAATTATTCTGAGGCTTGACCAATACAGGTTTTGTGTGATCTGGCCCATAGTGCAACTACCTGAAATGCAAGTTTCTTTTAGTTCACAACTGCTGGATGAGCAGTTTCCAATGTGCAAGCATTGTTTTAATTCAGGGACTTGTTGTGACCTGTGAAAGCTCCAGCTAAGCTCACCTGTTGGGTGTTCCAGTTCTGCCTTTCTGGTCGCCCTGTTGGGGATTTTCTTCTTTGTGCGCTGGCTGTGCTCTGAGCTGTTTCTTTTCTCTGAGCCAGTGGGTATTTAATATGAGCAATAAAAAGGCATGTAGTTTGTTCAGTGTGGGTGCTCATCCCCTGCCGTAGGGACGATTGTACCAAAATTTGCAAAGTAGGAATTCCAAAACTCCTGTCAGTGGAACACTCTGAAAATGTTAATGACTTGGTTGCCAAAATGTGACCTTTTAAATCACTGTATTTGTGCTTTGTTTTGGAAAAAACATCTTGGGGAAACTTTGTTATGTATTGCTTAATATTAAGTAGTGGTTTTGTAGTCTAGTTTAGTGGAAGGAAAAATATGGTGTTGTTAGGTGTTTCTTTGGTCTTTTATGCTTACGAAAAAGCTTAAAATTGGGAATGATGGCCAAAGGTGTAGGAAAAGGGAAATAAGTTGAGAAGTGTTTTTGTCTACAGAAATGTCTCATAACTTGAAAGATGTTGCTCAGACTGTGGCATGACTTTGCAGTTAGTGTTGAGAGATTTTGAATAGAGCTGACTTGTCTCTTGATTCTTTCCCAGGGAACAGCTCGCAGAAAGAAGAAGGTTGTGCACAGAACAGCTACAGCTGATGACAAAAAACTTCAGAGTTCCCTCAAAAAACTGGCAGTAAATAACATTGCTGGCATTGAAGAGGTATAGTGAAAAAATAAGCATTTCTTGTTGGAAATTAAATTCACTCTATTGTTTTGGTGGTGGCGTGGTGGGGTTTGCTTTTGGTTTTGAAAGCAGTTTTATCTTCCAAGCAAAACCATAGAGAATTGGTTATTGAGAGGTAAAGTTGTCTGATTTATTGTTGTCTCATTGACACGAATGTGTACGTACCTGGAGAAGGAAAATTGCAGGTTCTGCTGGCCAGGCAGTGTGTGGTGGAGGTAGTAAGCTCTGTGCTGTGTGTCTTACATTCATTGCAGAACAAAACTTCTCTTCATTCTTGACTTTTATGAACTTGAATCCCTGCTCTGAAGAGAAAAGCAGGAAATGTACTTGTACTGTGCAGGCACATCTGGAACAACTGTGGTGCAGAATAGGAAGGAAAGTTTAGCAACACCTTGAGTAAGAACTTGAGTCTGTATTATCAAAATTAGGACCTTTTACTACACAAAAATTGGTGGAATTGTTTGCAGTAGTTCCAGGAGATGTTTTTTAAAACACTGCAGAGACTCTACAGAAGCAGCTTCTGTGTTAATGAAAGTGGGAATGTGAAGGTTTCAGATATTCCTTGAATATCTCTAATTTCCATGTATTAATAAAACATGTTTTACATCACAGCATAGAGAGTGACACTCACACATGGGAGGAGGAGGTTCCTCCATCGTGAACTCAGTGTTGCTGTAGAACTGTACTACTTGGTTAAAGAAGTGCAATATTCAATCTGTGATTAATTAATTGAAGCAGGATTGCAAAGTGCATGCAGAAGTCACTAAGTGCATTCCTCCCTTCCAAACAAATGCAGATTCAGTGTGGTTTGCCTGTAAGTTTTCAGACCTCTATTACAGAAACACTTCAGTTTGTCTGTTTTCTTAAGCTTAATACAAATATGCTGAGCTACATGAACTAAAAAAAGACATGGTTCTTCTTAGCGTGTATTCAGGGCTTTTTTTTCTGCACAGAGCACAGGATCTTTATTCAGACACAGTTATTAAGGATTTTAAATACCTCACTGCGTAGGAAGATGATGCAAAATGTTTCTACCTTGATAGCAAGAGACATAATTGTGGAATGTTTTATTCAAGTGAACTCAAGTTGACCTTGGTAAGCTTCGTGCAGATAGAAGAGTAATGTTGAGTCAAACATGAATAACAACATATTTGTGTCACTCTAAAAGAGGCTTTTAAGTAACAGGATGACTGTGCTTGAAGCCTTTACCATTTCCCTGTGGGCAAAGGACAGGACATTGCTTAGTTTTGCTCGAAAGCAACACACCTGGATTTCCTGTTCAAAACATATTTGGAACTCTGCTGCTGTGTAAGGATTGAGAACTTAGATGTTTTTGTATTTTAGATCTCATCTTTAGTTCTGAATTCCTCTTTCCTCCGTGTAACTTAAAAACATTGCTTATTAATTTTTTCACATAAGTTTAATACCACTGTTGTGTTGGATGGGTAGAACTCTCTTCCTATGGTCAGACAGAATTATTTTTCACATAATAGATTAGCCATGCCCAGAAGAAAAAGCTTTTCAGCTTTCCATTCTGTCTCCCTTTAAGTTAAAAAACATAACATAGACCTATTCAGATATGCCAGTGTGAACTCTGACAGAAGGAGCAAAGCAGGCCACTACACTGGCTGTAAATTATAATTCTTGGTGATTCAGAAGGCTAGGGAAGAGGAAGAGAGCAGGATCACTGTGTGATGTCCTTAGTTGTAAGAGCCCTCATGGAATTACTGGGAAGGTATTGGAAGTCTGTTCTAGTGCAGTTCTACAGTGCATAAACCCCCAGTGCTGTGTGTGCATCCCTGCCTTGAGCCAGTGTGAGTCCTGTGCCTTTGCCAGCTGGGCAGAAGCAGGAACGTTTTCCTGGTAGGTGACACAGGTACCTGTGAAAGGCCATGGCTTAAGCTGATGTTGGCAAGGTGCTGCTGTTGGAGCTTTGAATTTAGGTGGTGTTAATTCCAGGTGCTTTTATCGTGGTTATGTTATCCTTTAGGAGGAGTGCTAGTTCTGTAATTTTTAACATTTCAAATCTAGATTTTAGGTATTATGCTTGTGTAACAAAATGCTGCAATACTTTGGTAAATGTTATTAATGTATTTAAACAGGTGAACATGATAAAAGATGATGGAACAGTTATTCACTTCAACAACCCCAAGGTTCAAGCTTCCCTCTCTGCCAACACTTTTGCAATTACTGGTCATGCAGAGGCTAAACCGATCACAGAAATGCTTCCAGGCATCTTAAGCCAGCTTGGTGCTGACAGCTTAACAAGTCTCAGGAAGTTAGCTGAACAATTCCCAAGACAAGGTAGGTCTTTTTGGAATCTTTCGTAGCTGACTTAAAAGACATATGAAGTACTAAAAGTTTTAACCCAAATTTAACAACAGCACGTGACTTCAGAAATAATCAGAAATGTGTGTGCTTTCACTCATTTGCCACTGTTGTGGAAGTAGAGGGTGGGGGAAGACATTTTTTTTTAATCTTTGTTGATTCAAGATTATATAGGCAAGCCCTGATTTAAAAGAAATAGATAAGCCTGACATGCTGGGATTGCAGGTGTACAGCTGTGTGTGGCAGAATGCTTAGGGGAAAGGAAGTTCGTGTTTTTACTTGGAAAAACTCAACTAGTTCTTTTTGTCAGGGAATCTATTCTGTTTTATTTGTTCATTAAAAACATATTTCCATTGGAGTTATAGAAGAATAAATATGTTCTGCTCTACAATTTACTTTGGAATTCAACCAAGACTTAAAAAAATTAGTTAAAAATCAAAGTTTTAGTGGAAAACTAAAAAAAAACTGAATCACAGTTATGCATGTGATTCTTTATTTTCTATTAATTTTAAAACCTTGGGAGCATGGGTGGAGGAGTGTAGGTAGTATAACTAATACTGTAATTTTAGTTTAAAAATGAAGATTAGGTACAGTTCCAGGTTAGATTGTTAGGGCCATTAAGATGACTGCAGTTGTCTGTGTTTGGAATGGAATATACATCACCTGTTCTAATGTTTTCAATTGTTGTTCCTCTTAAAGCAGTTTTAATTTCTTCCAGATTCATGTTCAGAGTTTAAATGAAAGTAAAGGGTTAGTTTTTCTTCTTTAGTAATGTGTAAAATACCTTTTAAAATTTAGAGAGATCATCATAAGCATACTTCTTTTGATGCAACCTCAATCCCAGTAGATGCTGTGCTTTCTTTAGGTAGTACAGGAAGTCAGACCAATGAGAAAAAGTACTTCTATTTTAAAAGCACTTCTATTTTTTTTAGTTCTTGCATTTCTCTAGGTTACTTGGGACTGAAAAAGATGAGGTTTGATGCAGGACAGTTGATATGGAAATACTTTTTCCTACATTTGTGGCCCCTTGGTATTTGAATCACATGATATATTGGTCACTGATGGGTACCACATCACTGTTGCATTGAAACACGGGACTTCACTTAAAAGATTGAGTCATGCTGGGGGTTTTCTTTATCATTTGATCTTTTGCAAGCTCTGTGTGAATACCCCATAGCATCTGAAAATGGCTCTGCTAATACTTTGCTGTGAGAATGTCCCCAAGGAAACCTTTCGGTCATGCTGTTAACTCTGAATACCTGGTCATTTGTGTGTTTGTCACTATTGGGCATTGGGGAAATGCTTGCTTTTTTCACATGTATGGTTTTTATTTGGTTGTGTGAGTGTCCCTAATTCTATATCAGGAAAACTTAGCACCACTTTTTTTTTTTTTTTTAGTGTTGGATAGTAAAGCACCAAAATCTGAAGATATTGATGAAGAAGATGATGATGTCCCAGGTAGGCACATATGCACTTTTATGTCCACTTTATATATAAATATTTTGATTTATTCATTTAAATATGTAGCTTTTGATGTGATTATACTCCTTGCTTGCTAAGGGAGGCTTCTTATCTAGGACAGCATTAAAACATGACGAGATTCCAGCTTTTGAAAAAGGGATTACCTTGTGCAAATACCTTAATTATGAAGTGAAACTAGGTTAAAATAGTTTCAGTGAGGTTGAACAGGTGTCTAAGTATCCAAACAGGGGTTTAGGACAGCAAAATGACATAATTGGCGTAGGTATCAGGTTGTTTTTGTATCAGGGTCTCGAGTGGGAATTTTTATTTCTGTAGTAGAAGAAAAAATGCTTATGTCAGTGTCTGAAAGTAAATATGGGAAGTTCTTAATTTGTCAGTGAATAACTATTTTATCAATCACCACATTCTACTGTACCCATCAGAATGGTGTGTTAGCTAAAACAACATACATGTGGACCAGAGATTCAATTCCTCGTGCCTTGGCACTGGTTTGTAACCTTGCATAAAATTCAATTCTCTAAAACATCAGGCATTTTGTAAAGAATGCTGATGCTCAAAACTGAACTGCAGCTAGTAGAGCATTTCTGAAAATTATCTCTTAATCACTTAATATTAGAATTTTCACTGTTGGAGTGTTTCTGCATTTCTAGTTCTTGGTGTATGTTTAAACAAACAATATTTTCTAAAGCCCTTTGAAATCTGCCCATAAAGAAATGGTTTCCCTAAGTATAATTAAGTACTACTTAACCTTTCCTGTAATTATATGCATTTTCATTAAACTTACAAAGGTAATCTTACTGGGCATTACTGTATTAAATATCTTCATCTTTTTCAGATCTCGTAGAAAATTTTGATGAAGCATCAAAGAATGAAGCTAACTAAAACATTAATAGTTCTGGAAGCTGGCATGGACTAGATTTAAGAAATCAGCTATGTGGTTCCAAAGTTTTAAAGAAACAGAGAACATCATCTGTTAATAGTTCAGTAATATAAATATTTTGTATTTTTATGATGCTGTTTGTTCAGCATTTTCTGTCAGTTGATTTTGCATTTTGCACTTACTCCCAGGATCTACTCTTTTGGTCAAAAAGAAATGTCAGTGCAGTTTGAGGGGTGTGTGTATGTGTGTGGGTGTACGTATAGTGGAGAACAAATTGGAGAACACGTATTTAACCATTTACCCTTTTCCTTTGGAAGTAGAAATAAAATGAATCTTCAGCATTGTTACTTTGATTATCACCAAACAGTGCACAGAAGGGAGTTAAGATTAACGTTTTGTCCACATTTTGTGACCTGAAGGCATTACACCATTAAAACTTGGGGTTAATTTGCTGTTAACTGTTGTACTTGCAGGTGTGTTTCTCAGTGTACACATATTTGTTATCAACATTGTGTTGATCACAGGTTTTAGGGGAGATGAGCTGTTTTAGCAGCTGGTTTGGTACAGTAACTTTTTAAAAATTTGGTCTCATCAAAGTGTGCTTTTTTTAACCTTTTCCAATTCTTTTTTTTTTTGTCTCTAAGGTTTTGATACAAGGAGATATTTGCCTCCTTCCCTGTAGGCTTAGCAGTATGTTCTCATGTTGGTTACTAAAGTATTTCCCAGTCAAAAGAAAAACACCTTGGTTCTCTACTGTCAGGTCACTTCCTAAGCTTGGAGGTCTGGTTGGTAACAGTCCAGTGCACCAGTTTTGCACAGTAACAGGTTTTTGCTTGAATAACTTCAAGCTGTTCTCTTGGCATGACTGCATTTACTAGCAGCTGATGATCCACTCTCATTCTTAGGGCACTAGGAACTAAATGCACTGTGTGAGCCATATTTAGGGTGGGAGGAAAGAGTTGTTGACACTTTGCCTTGCTTCCTGCTGGGCAGTCTGTGCAGTGACTAGCTCTAAAGGGGTTTTTTTTGTTTGTTTTTTTTTTTAGCCTGTAACTTACCTTGGCCTATAACCTACCTCTAGGTTTGGTGTCATCTATATAGTAGCTTCTTCAAAACACAAATGCTCCTCAGGCATAAGGAGGACATTGGGAGGTACTGTTGGTACAGTGCAGTATTTATGACCTTTCTTTAAAATGCTTAATGTGAAGCCGTTTTCTCAGAGGCTCTTTCAAGGTTCTTGATGTAATGTGCATTACAGTATAGTTAGACATCATTGTAACCTCTGTCAAGGGCAGCTGTGGCTTACAAAAGCCACTTTGTTTTTTTTTTTCTCTACATCTGTCACTTAACTATGGCTTAATTGGAACATATCAGCTTTTGGTGTAGGCTCATATGCTAGGGAACTGTAATAGTACAAGCAAACAGTCCATGAGTTCTGGAGACTTCATGAACCCTCAGAAGTAGAGCTGTAGTGGTTCATCAGCTGAACTCCTCGGTTCATTTTCTAGGCTTCGTTCAGTTTTTCCTGTTATATTTTATATACTACGTGGATCTTATTACAAAATAAAATAACAGTACAAAAGAGGAAATGCTCCCTCCTGTGTGTTGTCTGCTCCTCCCACCAGCACTGGCTGAGGAAGGCAGGTGGATGCAGCAGCTGTTTGATACAGCACTGCATTCTTGGTGACAGTGACCAAGGAAGACATGCAGGGCTAGGGAGGGTCCTGTTAGAGCTCTAGGATTTCACTCCCTATACTCACTCCTGGTTTCTCTGTGGTGTTGAATGAAACTTTCGTTTGTTGTATGGCTGATCAGCTGCAGATGATTTGTTCTGTTTATAAGGAGGAGATGTCTCCACAAAGGTGTGCTCAGGCACATGGAATTGCCTTCTGCTGCCTCTGTGAGCCCAGGGAGCAAAGGAAGGACATGAGGCAACAGGTATTTGCAGTGTTCTTCCATTTGCTTAAGAGGAGCAAGTGAAAAACCTTTCCATTTAGCAACTGTACTGAGGTGATACATGGGACATCCCTTTCCTAAATACTAATCAGATGCTGAAAATTCCTGCCTGTTTGTTCTGATGTAAGAAGTATGTCAAAAGTAATTTTGTGAGAGACTAAAAGTAAGCCTTGGAAACAATGATTCCATAAGTTTATATAGCTGATTGATACCTACAAAATACTGATTTAGATTTTGCTCTTGAATTTACATGTTAAACCCTCAAATTTTTCCTATGTTGACAACCAGTAAACCAACTAACTATGCTAGCTTATGTAGTTATATTATCTTCAGTTTTTTCACTGTCTCTGGAAACAGTCAACCACTTATGATTTGCTGCTGGAAATACTAGAGCTTATCAATCATTAAACTGATTTTAATTAAAAGTAGCCCATCAAGGCTGTTGTGGGAAAAGCTCTTTTTTCTTTTGTATTTATTCATGGTATAACACAAACAGTGTTTGTACATGCTGATGGAAATGCAAGGTTCCTAAAAATAGTTTTGGGGAGCATTGGTAAATAAAAGCTCCCCACATTAAGGTGAACATTAAGTTGTTCTTTGCTTGGCTTGAAGCGTGACAACCACCATACTTCTGAAGCCCTTGTGTTTACTTGCTCACTACTTAACTCTGCTGACATATTAAAAGATACTGGTAATGATATCGACACGTTCAATAACTTGGCAGTTTGGAAAGTAGGAAGATGGAGCAGAAAGGAAATTGAATCATCTCCTGGATTGTATGTGAGGGAGTCAAAGCTCAATCAGCGAAAACCAAAGAATCAGCAAATGTGTGAGACAGCAAAAATCTTCCTGCCCTGGCTGCTGGTGCTTTTGTGTAGTTCCCTGGTTTATGGGTGGGAAACCAGGGTCTGGCTGGCTTCTCTGAGGCAGGAGAGAAGTCTGTAAAAACCTGCAATTGTTTCATAGTTTTCTCTATGAAAAAGAAATGCTTGTGTGTGATGGATGCAGAGGTTACAGCACAGGCAGGGGTACTGGAGACTTGGGGCTGGGTGCATGGATTTCCCATGCAGAGCTCGAGAACAAAGTGAGTTTACAGATGAGAGTGTTTGTAGGGTGGAAGGAGTTAATATAAAGAGGACATTAAATGCACAATACAGACCTTGAATTTCTTATTTTTAGCTTTTTTAATGTAGCAATAGTTGAAGAGTGCACAGGAATGATAAGGGTGAATTTAGAACTGCTGCAGAAATATGTTGATAACTTGCTCATATTTGTCAACTTTCCATGGGAACTGGGAGTTGCTATGAGCTCCCTTCTGCCAGGATCTTCACAAATAATGTTTTGGATTTGATGTGTACAAAATGAGCACTGGAGATCTTACAGCTGATTTAATTACTGAGCAGTGTGTTGATTGACCAGTGTACTCCTGTTAGCAGGAAGGAACTGAGGAAGCCCTAAAAGCACGGTAAAGCTGTATTATATGTAAGAGATTAATTCATGCCTCTACTGAGGAAGGTCCAGAAGGATCCTCCTGAGATTGCCTGGAATCAGAACTCATGCTGCTCTGGACAGTAGGAATTAACAGAGGGTTGAGCAAACTGCCTCTTAGGTGAAGGTGAGTGAGTGAGTGAATTCTTCCACCGGCACTTAAGATCAGTCTGCTTTTGTTATTCAAAGGCAGTACTGGTTTGTTCAACAAAGTGAGCAGTCTTTATTCTAGGGATCCAGATTTCACTAATTAAATGATCCCTGTTTTGTACTTGAGCAAATGAAGTGGTGCAGAACAGAAGCCCATCACAACAGCCATAGCAGCTTCACATAAGTGACAGCACAAGTACAGGGAATAGTTACTCACCTTTAACTGCTTTCCCATTAAATAATTTTTTATTATCCCTCCCTTTTAAAGACCGGTTTGCAGGCACTGAAGAACTTAATGGATTTATTCAGAACATGAGGGCTGCAGTATCAATCAAGGATTTGAGTAGCAAGCAGAGCAAGCAAAGAGACTAATTTTAAAATTGGTTGTCTCGGTATGTTTGAGTGGAAGTTTGGGTTGATATCTAGAGCAGGGTTATTGGGGTTTTCATTTCACATCCACCATTGTTATTGGACAAGAAAAAACAGACTTATACATCTTCCAGGACCTTGGTTTGCCTATATTTCAGGAGTACTGCTCTGCTTCCTCCATGTGCTTTGTAAATTAATGAACACCAAACTGGATGTTTCTTGAGAGAGCTACATCTCTGTGCAGTTGGTATAAAAAGCTACTTCTGCATGATAAATACATAGTATTTGGTGGGTTCTCTGTGCTATTAAACTCGCTCTCACTAAGAAACAGACCCCCAGCTTGCTCAGATGCTGCTTTTTTTGACAACTGTTATCTGTCAGGTTCTCAAATACTAGGCAGCATCTCCTTGAATTTTGCATTGCAGGTAGATTTTTGTAGCTAAGCCAAATTAATTACCTCCTTGAAGCAAAAGGAGATTAACTGCTCATTTGAGTTCTTGACGTTGTTTTTGATATTTTTGTTAAAGTATGAATGCTAAGGCAAACATTGAAAGAAAAAATCCTATTCCAAGGCATTTTGACCTTTCAGTGCACATATCCCAGCTGAATAAAAGGAGTTATGCAACCTCATGCACTTCCTTGCAACATCCTTGTTGCAGCTATAGTAACTGCTTATGTCAAAAAGTAATATTAGAAAGTATTTAATGTATTTTTAGATTCTGTCTAATGCAACTTAGCTGACAAAGAAGAGCCAGTGCTGTGAGATCAGCTCTCTACAGACATTGGGAAGTGTGGCGCAAACAACATTTTGAGAACAGCAGATCTCATTTTGAGACCATGTGCGAAGCTGGAAATGTCCAACCAATGGAAATTATTGCCTGACATAGGTAAGTGAAAACTTAAAATCTCGGCAGATGTCAGCAGGATGCCAGACCTTTGCACACCAAGAGTGAAGTTCCCTGAAAAGCTTTCACTAATCTCTGGCTTTTCTGCCGCCAACAGAGCAAGGCTTCCCCTTCCTTTGCTTTCCCAAGCTGATGCCTGAGGTCAGCTGGACCAGCTTGCTCTGAAGCTACAGGAGCCCGTCTTGTTGCCTTTGCCTCACCAGCTGCCAGTGAGCTCGAAACTTCTGGGAGATAGAGGATAACCCCCGAAGAGGGAAGTTTTTGCAGGCAAGCTGGGTGGGGATGGCCATCAGCAAAGCAGCCTCACAGGCTGGACTGAATTGGCCTTTTACCCTGCTGCTGCTGGGGCTTGGCAAGACAGTGCAGGGCAGCTTGTGCTGCGGCTGCCAGGGTCATACCAAGTCTGGGAAGAGGGAAGGGTTGGCCATATTGAAGCCTTGGGTGATGATGTGGTCAGATCCTCTAACTTGCAGTTTGTTTCTAAACTTTTTGTTGTGAAATAGGGGTTCAGTCTAGTTTGCTCTGCCTGCACCGTGGGCTGATAAGCTGCCCCATGTGAGCCCAGCGTGCCCTCACTGCCCTCTGCCGCAGCCATCCACTGCTCCACAGCTGCATAGCACCCCAGCACAGCCTTTCCTGTGAGCCTGTTCTGCATGTCTCCTTTTAGGTGAAAACTGATTTACTGGGACAAGCTGCTGAAGTTTTGATGTTTCATGCTGCAGGTTGTTGTTCACTGAAAGTCACTTTTTAAGTTACTGACCGAGATCTTTAATATGGAATTTCCACTTTTGTTACAAGATCTGGTTTCAAATGGTTTCTGACCATGGTGTTGAACTGAAAATAACCCTAGCTTGCTTACAGCATTGTTAGGATCTCCAGGGAGTAGTAATGCAACTAAAGTTCCTGCTGTGTTCATTTTGAAACCTCTGCTGTATTGCTGAAGACTTGGTCTGCTCTGTGATTGACAGTTGTAATTAGTGACATTTTGCATGTTCTCATGTTTCTGAAAGAATGCGAATATGGACTAAAATAATTTTCACTTTGAATAAGGATTTCTTCTCCTATATGTCTTAAGCTTCCCACAGCCTGCTTCCACAGTTTGACTGAAAGACACCAGGTTTTCTCATGCTCTCCTGCTGGATATTTGGTTAATTTACCGAGACTTCCTTCTATTTTGACACAAAAGTGATGTCAGTTTTCTGAAAAACAGGGAACATGTTATTTTCTAGTCTTTTCTATATCACCTTTCAGCCGCATTATTTCAGTGTTGTTGTAAATTATTAACTTTTGAACACAGGGATATTACTGTCTCTAACTCTTCTCCTGCCCTTTGAGTTGCAGGGTTGCTTTCATTGGCATTGTGCACTGAGAAATCATGTTGGCCACTTGCAGCCCTGAAATTGTAATAGTTTATCCCATTACACGGTGATTTTTCCAGCTCAGTTCTCCTGAGAACCTTGAAATAGGTTTTCCATGAAAATATTCCAGACGCTCTTTTTTCTTTTAAAGGCTATAGTCAAATTTGAAGGGATAATCTAGCTATTGTTTCTAGTGGAATACATTTTCTATCCTGAAGATTTTTTAAATTACAGAGGATTTTTAGTGTGCAGTCTGGGCCGCTGAGAACCTGGTGGGTTCTTTGAACAAGCTTGCTTGTTCGTTGGCTATAAGCAGACAAACATCATTAGCATCTTAACTGATGGAAACTCTTCCATGAAAAATGCACAGTCTTACTGGTTTTAACCTGCACAAGCACTTCATGGATTTGCAGAAGCTGTAATAAAAGGTTTAGGTCTCTTATACGTCCATTTCCTCAATGGCTCACAGTAGCATCATCAGGAATGTACACCCAGTGTGTTCACCTCTGTGACTGCAGTTCTGTCATCTTCCTTTCTCTATAGCTTGTTGTGGTATTGTCTGAGAAACAGGACTGCAGAATTTGATTGATATCACAGTGTGCTGATACTTTCAAAATGCTTGGGTCTTCATGTTCATTATGGTTCAGGATGGCCAGTATTTGTTGAAAAAGAAAAGTAGTAACTATTCAGAACAAGAATTCACTTACATTGAATAAATATGGTGAGCAATTCTTTTTATTAGTTTCTCTGCTGAGACCTTAATCTGTGTTAAAATTTGTATGAGATGTGCCTTGGTTCAATTTTCGCCCTTTTATCTTAACACTAAGATAAGCCAAGATAAGAGAGGTGATTAAATACTTGTCCTCAGTTACTCCTACCCTCATAAGCAGCCCAATGAAAAATTGCTGCAGGAGGAATTATGTGCATTGGTCTACTTGCACAATAAAAACAAGCTTTAACAGTTGTTCCTACCATAGTTAAGTAATCCTGTTAAAGCAGAAGCATTTGCAAGTTTTACACTTGGGATGTCTCTCTGGTTTGATGAAAGCAAAATAAAGGACAAATGTCAAAGATGCCAAAGAGCATTTTTCTTTCTCTCCCCTCCAGAGTGCAGCTTCCTGATGTATATGCTGTTGTTTACTGTGCCCCATTTAATTCTGTATTGTAGTCAAAAATGTTTGCAAGGGTTCTGGCAGTTTGAAATGGGGTACCAGGCTTTTTTAGCAAACTCAAAGCATCCATCTGACTGACTGCTGAGGTACAAACATGAACAACACACAGACATCTCTCACTGAGATGCTGAGGAAATAGCTGGTCAGGCCTTCCCAAGTGTCTGACTCACAGCACTCCACAAAATCTCAATCATGTGATTTAGCAAGGCATAAATAAGCCCGAGGTGGTTTTTTTTATAGGCTTAATTACACCTGGTGAAGCAATGTCCTTTTGCTTGAGCAGGGAGTTGCCACACTGCTGCGAAGGCAAACCATTGCCAGGAGAACAGGAAGGTTGGAGCAGAGCCATGGAGTCCATGGGACAAGCAGCAGGAGTGTGTGTACACTTCCATGGGATTTGGTGGTGGGGTTTGCCTGTGACGGTAAGACTGATTGATTCCCTGTTTGCCATCACTGCTGACTCAATAAATGACGTGATAAAGATCAGCATCTGTGTCTCAGACTTTGTTTGTTTGTTTGGGTCTTTCTCTCCATCATATGGACTAGTGAAAGAGAAATGAACTAATGGGAAGTGGGCATGCCTAGAATAATTAATGGTTGTATTTAGTACTGCAGGATTCTAGACTCATCCAGTCCATGTCTAACACCACACCTGGCAAATGGGAATTTTAAGTATGTTTCCGTGAATAAGGAGGCCAGCACAGGCTGGTATATGAAGCATTTGCTAAGCCCATGCAACTGCAAGCAGTGGGATATTTTCCACCGTTAGGGGAAAGGGCTGGAGCCAATGCAAGCCCAGCCACTGCTGGGCTAATGCTTGGACCCCAAGGATTGCCTGTTAAACACAGAAGGTAAGTGCTCAGGGGAGAACACAATGTTCCATTAATGTTGCATCATTGTATTGTGTAATGGGCCTTGCTGGATACCAACTCCTTTGTTAGACTGTTTTCTGTAAAAACACTGAATAAAAGATGTCCCTTTACCTTAAACCTCCACGGGCATTGTAAAATTAATGACAACTGGTTTTCAGTAGTTGCAAATGGCAGTAAAGTCCAGTTACAGGGCTCAGGGCTTCTTCCTTACAGAAACAGCAACAATCCCCCAGCATGAGGATGTGGATAACAGGATGCATCCCACACATATTCCCTTTGAAACAGACATAAAATTGTTGAATAATCACCATTTTGTGAAAGTAGCATTGAGGTGTTTGTCATCCTGGCAAAGCATTCTTATTTACTGGTCAGCTTTCATTTTTATGGCCTGTCACATTAAATGGCATTTTTACCAAGCTCAAATTTTTTCTCAATCAAAGTATTTAGTAGTAGGGAGCACTTTGAAGTCAACTTAGAAAGCACATTCAGTTCTTTGTAGTATTTGAAGTTCTTTGCCTGTTATATAAATTACAGGCCTAAATCACTCCCCTTACTCCCACACATATATTATGTTGAAATTCAGTCTGTCTTCCCCAACCCGGAATTTGTTAATCACTTGGACACTGCCACAGTCATAAAACCATGAGCCTGCCACAATTCTTCTGAATGATCAGATTTCTTTCTTGTAGCCTCATACTTTTTATGCAAGCACTCTCCTATAGCATCCACTTCCATGTTGCCATACTACATAAAGTCCTGGCTCAGTTTTAGCTTGGCTCCCTTATTCAGTCAAGAGATGGGATTTTAATTATTATTTTTAAGATGCTCAGCTTCTTGCAAACTATAGGGGGAGATATTTGCTCATTAGGTTTTTTTCCAAGTGTGAAGCATTCATTTTTGTTGGAAGAAAAGAAAAATCCAGCCAACAAACAGTATTTTTTTGTCTATCCAATGAAAGAACCCCCTCATTACCAAAGGGAGGATGAGGGAGAGAGACTGCTCTGTTTTCGTTTCAGTTTCAAGATGTTTGGCTTCTTTCTGCAGATGGGTGCTACTCTTATCCTTTGATGCTTGGAAACATGACCTTTCTATCCAGTCTGCTTTCCACTTTATTGTTTTTTTGTTTTGCTACAGTTAATATAAACCTGTTATATAATTTATACACAATCATTTGTTTAATAAAAAACTGTCCTATAAAGAGAATAAGGGATTTGGTGGCAGATATAACAAATAGGTAAACCAATTCCTTCATCTTCTACATTTATAGCAACATTATTCCCTTTACAGAGAATTTTCTCTCATATCATATGTGGTACTTGAGAATCAGTGAAGGTGACTTATTTCTAAAGGAAAAAACCTTTTTTCTGTGCCTTTTCCTGCTTTGCAGTTGCCTGTATTGTAGCAGCGTGGAGGGAAGGTGCCAGTGCTGGAGCCAGGCCCTGTGTGTACCTGCACAGACCACAATCACTTCAGGCTCCTGTTTTATAACACTTCAAAATTCTATCAATTTCAGAAAAATAGTTTTGACGTCGTCGTGTGAATGTGATCTTCAGAGAGTAAATTAAATGGGTTATAACTGTCTTCCCTAGTGAATTTATGGTGTGGGGAATTTCAGGTCAGCTCAGTTGACTGCCTCATTTTTCAAAGCGTTTCACTATGGGTTCTACATTTTCAGTTAAGCTGTTGCTATTTAAAAAGATGACTTCCATGTCATTTGCAAAGCATGTAGAAGCTGGAGGCAATTCAGCATTTTGACACTCTTAATTAACTGATGGCCTGTCATGAAAGTAGATTATAATTAAATGATATAGTAATTTTGGCCGTGCTGCCTTCCAAACTATTTTTATACCTCAGCAGAATAATTCAGGTGGTGACATCATGTCAGTGTATGTGCTTCTCCTTCCTCAATGCCTGCTCAGGAATTGTTACTCGTGGTTCGAAATAGCTTTAAGAAAATAAATTCCAACCAGTTCTTGGTGAAGAAGGAAATAGAAATTTCAAAATTTTTCTGTCACAGACTGTGGCCTTTTATCCTGTTGGGGTCTGTGAAGATGACTTGTAATATGTGACAACCTACATGTCCTGTAAAAGAGACTCACATGTTCAGGGTTTCTAGGGCAATCCAGATGGGTTCATGAAAAATGGTGGGAGAAAAGGTAATTTTGATGGCTACAGAGCCTGAGCCTTGGGATATTGCTAATTATTGGAGTACAGTTGTATTTGGATTTGGGCCCCAAGTACTTTTGACTAATGAAGATTATGCTCTCTTCAACTAAATGGGTGGGTGTTGAAATAGGAGTGCTTTTACTGGATAAGCAAACAGTTTTATGGACGTATTCCAGGATGGACATGTCCCTAACACAGCCTGACAGTGTTACTGTTCAAAATTAGTGGGATTTGTCAGGAGCCAGTAATACCCACTGCATTTTGAGCCAGGTTCTTTTGATGTCCATTTTCTGATGTGCTGCCCTGGGGAAATCTGCCATCTATTCATCTCTTCAATCCTTTAATAACATCCCTTGTGCCAGGAACATCATAATGCTGAATGCCGTGACTGAGACGTTACTATGAATATGCTGAAGATCCTTGCTTGGTGTGCGATGAAACAATCTTTAGGGAATAAGTGGAACAAAAAAGTGTGTAGGATATCCTTTAATTCAATGAAGAATGTGGGTGGAGAAGTAATTGAAATGAACAAGATGCTTTGGATTTTCGTTAATGCCTTGAATACTTCAGGGTGTACTTAAAACTTTGTGTGTGTGTGTGAACGGTTTCGCTGCTTGAAGAACTGATGAACGCAGGAGCCCGTGTTTTTTAATCATTCTTTACCTGCCCCCCATCACACCTTTTTCCTGAGGTATGAGCACTGTATTCCCTGTGGCAGTCCTGATAGAGGAGAAATAACCCTACAAAGAATTTTAGGCCTATGTGTAGCTGACTGACAGCCACCTGCTGCTGAAAGCTACTGCAGTGGCTGCCTTCCCTCTCAGTGCCCTCAGCAGTGGCAGCCATTTTTGGCCTTCCCCTGCAGCAGTCACCAGTTGCCTCAGTCAAGTGTGGTTAAATTCGAGCAACATATTCCCAAATTATTTAAGGGCAAAGGAAGATGTGCCTGCAATCTGCAGCACAGGTGTTTGAGTCTTTCTCCTTTGAAAGACAGCTTCAAATATTCTGTGCACAAAGGATGGTGGTTTTGATGCCCACTGCACCCACTGCCATTAAGGAGAAGTACTGAGGAAAAGACCAAGATACCAACAGCAGATAAGCCAAGAAAGTGTTGCAAAAGTGATGCCTGCCAGATTCTCTCAAGAATAAAATCCCTTTTGCTGGAGTTCGACTCAATCACACCTTGAATGATTTAATTACAAAAAATCATTAACCAGGGCTTGGGAGTCATGTATGTCCATGCATAGCAGCTATATCTGTCTCCAGTGCAACAAAGAAGGGAAATGCTTAAGCTAACAATGAGCCAACTACATCTATCGCTTCCTTTCAAGTAAGTTTCAGTTCCTCCCTAAAGAAAACTCTGCTCTTCCTTTGAATCTAGAAAGACCTAAAGAATAAACTCATACATACATATTGGATCAAACCCTTCACATAAGCATTGAAAGAAAAAAAAAAAAAGGTACTATAGACAAAAGTTTCTACTTTTGTTTACTTACATCCTCAAAAAAAAGGGCCCCTCAAACAACAAAACCAACCAGACTGGAAACACGTAGCTGCATGGTCATAGACAAGTTGACAACTCTACACTCAGACTGAAAACTTTGTCTGAAGTGTACCTCCTACCTCAAACAGAAACTATGAGCTTCATGGAAGATGCGTGCTCTCACTGCTTCTGCTGTGAAGGGTATTAAGTTAAATTGTGCAGTAGAGCATTTACATCTGCTGAAAGAAAATACTTTTAAAGTGCCACAATTAGTGCATGGAACTCACTGTTACAAGACATCACAGATTAAAACAGGATTTAAAATGATCAGATATTTTTCTGTGTAAAATGTGTCTCCATTTATATAAGTACAATGATGAACAGATTTATTTAATTTGTTTACTGAATCTGTAAAAAAATCTGACAGCATTTTTGGTCATAGAATATAGTTATGCTGGAAGAAATGAAAGAAAAGACACATCAAAAGATATCACTTCAACAGTCATAATAATGAGTTATTTAATAATACCTATGTTGATGTGATTTTTCAGTTTGCAACAGCTTTACTTTGCACTGTATGTAATTAAAATCAAGTCAAGTTTGCATTGTAGTGTTTTGATTTCTATAAAATTCTTTTGTTCTTAGAATTTTCCTTGCATTTGAAGCCTCGACATTCAAGGGAGTGGGTTTCTGTGCACAAAAACAGTCATTCAAAAATCGTCCACAAAACATCCTCTGTGATACTGTTTGCTGGTGGAATTTCTCTCTGCCAGTGTCTGGTGGGGTTTGCTCCCAGCCAACAGATTGAATAAGCCTTGCTTCTAGGAGTGAGTGCACCAAGCATGTTCACTGAAGCCCACACAAATGCCTGAGATGTTATTTGTGAGCTTCTAAGCTTCCTTGTAGGTCCGTATCTCGTCCAGGTTTGAGACTCAGTTTAAAAATCACCTGTTCTTCACCATTGTGCTTCCTATTGGCCTTGAAGTGTAGAAGTATTGGTGCTGCATATGGAAAAGTGTGTAGGGCTGTCAACAACTCAGAAACTTCTTTATAGAAGTTGTGAGATCCTTCTTTACAGAGTTGTGCTGGGCCCTCCCTCCTCACCAATCTATCATACTTAAGGCAGGTTTTTTTAGATCAAACTGGCGTGAATTCCGACTTTTATCCAAACAATGAGAATCTCAATTCTCCTACCATCCGCCATCCTCTGTCACAGCTCCAACATTATTCCTGGTGTACTATCAGCTGTAAAAGAGTTTTATATGACTGAGGAAATTAAATAATAGCACATCCCAGGGATACCCCAATATACATGGGATAAGTTGTAAAATCAGTTCTACAATTCTAGGCCAAACTCTTAAATATATATTTTTGAGTGCTAATGAGCAGGTTGTTTAATCCTCACAGGGTGACTAGCAGGTTTCAACTACTTGTAAATTACTTTCAGATCTTCAAATGGAAAATACATATCTGTCAGCATTTTAGGGAGATGAAGTTCTGTAGATGGAATTAATGCTTCAAACTCCTATTCATTTTTGAACCTCAAAGTTCTTTTGTTTCAGTGAACCAGAAAGCACATATTTAAGTGATGATTTCATATCTTCCAAATGATGGCTTTTCATGTAATCATCATAATAACCTTTCCCATAAGAGACTCTCAAAGTGGTTTCGCAGACCTTCCTAAGGACTTATGGGATACTTCCTCATGCTGTAGATATAACTACTTCTACTGCACACCAGGAGAGGGGATCAGAGGGGTTAAATGTCACTCAGTAAGGCAGCAAAGAGTTGAACAAGAACCTGTTTCTCCTGATGCCAGATCCTGGTGAGTTTTTTTGTTACTGAGCACACACATGTTCATCTGGAATAGCCTCACAAATGCGTGAACCCCACGAGTATTCACTAAAGCCACTTCCAGCTTCTGGCCAGAACAGGAATGTAATCAAAAAGGTACTTAAGCGTTTCCAGGGCTTCTAAATACGGACGAATAACAAAATAAGCAATAGGAATTAAATGATCCAGTTGTTTATTGGAACTACTAAATCCTGTAATTTGACTTCTTGCTTAGCAGAGACTTTCAAATTACCTGAGTATCACGTCTCACGCTCAAATACAAAGTCCAAATAACAACCCTTGAAAAGTTGTCCTGTGAGTATCAGAGTGAGTTTGCACTTGGATTTGTGTCTTCACCGTCTCCTCTCTTCGTTGCACTAACCTCAGCCCTGCCACGACCAGGATGACCCTGCTACCACAATGACTTCAGCTCCCTCCACATTCTCTGCAAGGCCAGGGCACTGATTGACAAACCGGCCGCTGCCACATCGAGTATGGACCAGCAAAGTTGGACTTGCTTTGGATCAGCCTCTCTGTGTCTGGTCATGGATTGACACAGAAATTGAAAGAACTAAATTTCCTTTGAGACTTACCACTTCTTCAGCTGTGGCAGAAATTGGCCGAGAGATCCTAAAGATACAGGAAAGAGGGAGCGAGAGAGAAAGACAAACGATTGAACTGAATAAGTGCTATTTCCCTGTGAAGTTTGGGGTAATAAGCTAAAATGGGTGCCAGAGGGAGAGAAAGAGAAAAAAATTGAGATGTCCTTAAAGTGCAAAACCCTTGCTCAAGCTCCCATAGAGGTTTAAAACAGATACAGACATAGATCTCTTAGAGCCTCCAGGCCAGTGCCTGGAGTATGGACAGAAAAGAGATGGATGTTTCAAGATTTGGCCAGCATAGATGGTAAAGAAGCTATACCCCTTTCAAATGCATAACTTATTGAATTTACTGTTGAAAAGGATTACCATGTGATCTTTTCTTCTTTTTCTTTTTTTTTTTTTTTTACTCCTAAGAATACATGGCATATTTAAAATTTAAACTGGACAAAATGAGAATGGGTATTCAGCACGGAATGACTCTAAACTGACTCACACAATGAGATGGTGACCTAGCAGGCCTTTTTCCTTCCAAGAGATTAAGTCCTATCTGGTGGAAAATGCATCATAGATTAATTAAGTACCCATGTATTAGTGGCTTTATCGTATGACTCACTAATACTGAGTTAACCTTAATATAGGATTCTGAGAATCTTAAGCCAAGGATTTTATTGATTCACATTGTTCTGGTGCAGGTAGTACTTGAGTTTAATGGATGAAGTCTGCCCAGAATTTAGAAAAATCAAAGATTCAAGGCTGATGAGGTAATCAAAACGTATTAAGACAGACACCACCGGAGCTGGGCCAGTCCCTCAGCCACTAGAGGGCAAAGCCACAGCGCTGCAATCGGCAGCGCCGTCTGCTCGCCTCTTTCCAAGGGTACTATCAGCGAGGGCGTTTATTTTACAACAAAAACTGGTTAAATGATCACTAAGCCCTTCACTAGGAACGGCGTTAGTAAGGAGTACTTAGAATATTGTTTCTGTCAGAGTGTGGTACGCAGGAAGTTATTAGCAACTGTGCAGAAAAAAAGCCAACATTTTCTTCCATGGAACCATGAATAAAAGCTTCAGTCACCCAAGAGGTTTGGACTCTTAGGCTCACAGCACAGGCCTTTCCCACTCGAAGTCTTGCATATCAGTAGAAGGCTGAGAACTTGTATCAGGAAGTATGCTGGGAAACTAATGAACATTTTGCTGCAAGGTTTCCTAATTTTTTGATGGTACCAGATCAGACTGAGAGACTCCTGAATGTTTCGGTCAATGGCAGATTTTGGAGAGGTCCAGAGCCTTATGTACAATCCCCTACCCAAGTCAGACCTTCTAATATTAAGAATTCTTGTTCTCTCCACTGGTTCTTGCCCTCTCCTGTGCAATGCATGTTGTCAAGCACAATAACATGCATGCAATGCACGTTATTCTCTGCTCACACTAAATTTCCCACTGCACTTTTCAGAGATCAGGTGTGGGTCAGTTTGGTGTGGACCTGAGAGACTGCTTGGCACAGGATCACTGCGCTGTCTGTGACAATGGCCAGAAGCAGATGCCAGAGGAAGAGATTAGTAGCAGGATAATGATTGAGTCACACTTTTCAGGAGTAACCTCCCAGCTTCCAGCAAAGTATGTCTCAGGCTTCCCGAGTGAGAAAAGTTATCTTGGCATGCAATATGCTTCAAAGGCTTTGCCTTCTGTGAGCGAGTCCACCCATCCCTTCAACCACTGTGAACATCACCATCCCCACGGCTGCTCCCATCATGTGCTGAACAGCACATGAGCTGTGTCAGATGATGCTGAAAGGCATGACAGGTTGTTACTTCTTAGTGCCCGAGGAAATCAACTTCTGCATAGACAAGCAGCCAGAATCCACAGCTACAGACACAGAGTTCTGTCTCCCGGGGAGCAGACTTAACAGGACTGAACTCCTGCTTCTGTTAAAATTAAGTTTTTACGACCTCCTGATTTTGAGATTCCCAGTGCTGGGAAATCCAGCTTGTCCCGCCCTAAACTGTCTTGGTGATTAATTACCTTCCCTGGTAGAAGACCTCACAGGAAGATGACTACCTCTGCATACACTCGCTGAATCTTGGAAGTCCTTAAAACCTGTGATTGAGTTACCCTTCACCTTCTTTTCTGACACTGAAATAGACCGAACATTTTCACTTTAAATCATTCTTACTGATCTATGCTGAACCATCTCCTTTTCAGCTTCTATTAAGGAATTAAGGAATTTGGGTATCAGACTTCAGGAGCAATGGGACTAGTACCAGAAAAATAAATACAGACACATTTCTATATTCTCCTGTTTATAAACCCAGGATTTCATTATCCTCTTGGCTACAGCACCACACCGCCTGCTTATTTTCTTCTGATTATATGTGATGATTCTTGAGGTTTTTGAGCATTAACTTGTACAAGCACAAATTCTCTCATCCTGTAATCACTCTCTCTATTCCTTGGTGCATGGTTTTACATTTGGCTGTACAGAAACGCACATTACTTGTTATCAAGCTGTCTCAGCTACTTTACAGCATGACTTGTTATTTATGAATCCCAATTGCTTACATCACTTGCAAACTCTTTAAGTGATGATTTTATGTTTTTCTTAGAGCCATTAATATCAATACAACGCAGTGTAGAACTAATTGCCATAGGATGCAGAAACACATTCTTTGATGACGACTTTTTATTTTCCCGCTTTGTAACTGTCAGTTAGTTAGAGTCTCAACAGTTTAATATGTGCTGTGATGAGTCTGTATCATTTTGGCTTCTTAATTAAAATCCTGCAAGTTACCAGAACAAATATGCTGCAGACCTGCTTACCTTCATCAACCAAACTCGTAATGCCATTAAAAAATCAAATTATTTTTGCAAGATTTATTTTCCACATTAATTTGCATTTATTGTGTTTCCACCCTTTAATTCTTTTTTAATCAAGTAATGTAGATAATGTCCCATTTTATTACCCAGAATTCTTGTCAGTCTGGCAGGTTATAATTACCTTGGTCACCTTGTTTACCCTTTTAAAATATTGGTACAATATTTCATCCAGTCCTCTGGAACTTTAACAGTGTTCCAAGATTTATTGAAAATCAACTTTAATGGTCTAAAGATACTCCGTGCCAGTGCTTTTAAAACTTTTGGATGCAAGTTACCTGGACCTGCTGATAGCCAACTTCATTAGCTTCTGTTTAACATCCTCCTCAGTGCTTGTTGTAACAGAATGTATTTCATCATCATCATCATCATATGATATTTCTGTATCGTATGCCTCTTCCCCAAAACCAGACCAGGAATAGTTCTTGAGTTCTTCTGCCTTTCCTACATTGTTGTTACCCATTCCACGATTTCTACTTCCTTTTTCCCCAGGTTTCTGCAAGTTTCACCACGTAGTTAAAAAATCCTCTTATTTGTCCTTAGCTCTGTTGTTCAAAGATTACCCTGGCATCATTTTGAATCCCTAGAATTCCCTGGAACTCCTAGATCCCAGTGCACATACGTTGTTACACACATCTTTGTATTGACCCTATAAACTCTGCTGCTCCCTGCAACCAGGGCCCCTCAGAGCTTCCCCTCACCTTTCTAACTGTGGTCCTCTCACCCCCTTTGCTGTTCCCTACCTTTTGCAAATCGAAGTATCCTCTTCTCTCTGTTCTCCTTTTTGCCTTTTCCTTGGTAGCTTCTCATAAAGAGCTGGGAAAAAGTGGCAAAATACTTGGGAAAATGGGTGGCAAGCTCAATACCAAACATCCATGCTGTCATGTGGGATGCTATCAGGCACCATTTCTTGTGACAGTGCTGTGGAGGCTCACGAACATGGAAGAGCTGCAGATACATTTTGGAGAGTTTGTAACTTGGACACTTGTGCCAAGTGAAGTCATAGTCTATGTCTTACAGCCTTGCTGTGGCTTGAGGTCAAAATTATTGGTTTGGTTTGTATGCAGTGTTTCTCACTATCAGTACTGAAATGTTTTCTCTTCTAGCAGAGGGAGCACATTGAGAACACAGGATGGGCAATCTCCCTCCTCTAAGCTCAGGTGTCTGGCACCACAACTGCCTGGAGCAGCACCCTGGAGTTTGTGGAGTTTGCTGCTCTTCTAGATACATCTTCATCACGAACAAGTCATGTGGCATCCAAGATACCCATGAGGGATGGGGAATGAGACCATGTCCCATCACCTTAACTCACAGAGATGTTTTCCATTGTTCCTAACTCCTGTTTTGCATGCTTTCATGTGACAGCCTACTTGCAAAACAGCCAGTTATGGTATCCTTCAGGAAAAACCTCTCTGTGTTTGGTGAGAAGACATCCCAATGAATGGCTGTATGCAGAGGAATAAAAGTAGAACAAAATTATGGTAGCGATATGCCTTTGTGAGGCATTCGTAGATGGCAAAGCAATGCGCTTGCATGCATTTGGCCAGAGGTTATAGAGAGTCATGCCGCTCACTCTTTAATTTATTTCCTTTTGGTTTGTCAGGCATACTGTGTGTTTATCAGTCTGAGGTGTTTCATGAGAATCATTTTGAGGACAATAATTGTGTATTGCACCAATTGGAACCCCTCATCTGTGCTTCACAAGCATGACACCACTAATTGCTAAAGAGATAGCAAGTTGGGGTTAACCAGTAATGCTTCATGGGAGAAGATAAATTCCATCTCCATTAACATGCTACTCCCAGCTATGATGGATGAGCATTTTTTATCTCCTCAGCTATTTGCCCATGGATTGATGATTCAGTTGATTGGGAGTATCTCGTATTTTCTGCTTGAAAAGCACATAGTTCCACCAGAATCAATGAATAAACATTAAGTGCTTCCCTTTCATTTCAAGAGGGATGGGCTGATGCTCCTGGAGCAAGAAGGCCTAGATTTTATCACCGGGGCTCATTACACTGCATTCACTGACATATGTGGGGAGTTAATGGAGGAGCCCAACCCTCTGGAAAGTGAGTGCCGGTATGTGTGAAGGCCTGGGAAGAGGGAATGGCCGTGCAGCTACATTAGCAACCACCACACTCACCTTTCCCTCCTTCCTGGGCTGACATGGCACTTTGCTGCGGCTGGGAGGCCACGGACCTCCACAAAGGTGAGGGGACAGCGACTCCTTCCCATTGCCCCGGCAACAAGCGAGCCCTTCCTGAGGGGGAAGCAGGGTGAGGGGTTCCTGCGGCGAGGGATGATGGGTTCCTGAGGTGAAGCGTTCCTGAGGCAAGAGGTTCCCGAGACGAGGAGTGAGGGGTTCCTGAAGCGAGGGGGTGAAGGGGTTCGTGAGGCGCTGAGCGCTCGCCCGCTGGGGTGAGGCCGCAGGCGGCTGTGAGGGCGCGCTGTGCCCGTTCGCAGCCCGGGACCGGCCCCCCCCCCATCCTGCGCCCGCCGGACCGCGGCACACGCGGAAAGTGACATTTCCTGGAGTTCCCGAGCGCCCGCTGCCAGCCGAAGAGTCCCGCTCCCGGCATGGGCGGCCGCCTCCTCCTGGAGAGAGAACGGGTGAGACTCCGGGCGCAGTGTCACGGTTTGGCGTAACCTGTCAGCTCGCCATCGCGGCTCCTGTGAGGAACGAGCGCACTTGTTTGTTGTTGTTCTTCTTTTTCTGGGTTTTTTTGTTGTTTTGTGGTTTTCGTTTTTTGTTTTGTTTTGTGGGTTTTTTGTGGGGTTTTTTTGGGTTTTTTTTAATTTTATTTCTGGGAGCCTCTTTGCTGAGGATTGAACGTGTCTGCCAGCGGATGGCTCAGTGCCTCGCACCTCTCAGGGCGGCCGAAGGCGTCCCACAGGACGAGGTGTCCCTCTCCGATTGTGGAGACACTCAACATGAAATGGCGAAATAACACATGGACGGCTCCCAGCCGCCAGTCCTTCTGACCGGGTTTTGTGTAGCGGTCACACTACACATCCGCTGCAGCCGGGGCCCGGGGGCGCGTCCCTCGGCCGCGGGGCACCGGCAGCGCCCGGTGGCGGCGGTGGGTGCCCGGTGCCGCCCCCCGCCTCTGTGTGT
>VZTD01003312.1:3173716-3258643 GCA_013397725.1 Rhagologus leucostigma | reverse complement strand
CGTGGTCCTCCGACCCCCCTCCCCGCCGTTCCCCCTCCGTCCCCGGGCATCCGGACTGGGTGACCCGCTCGCCCGGGGAGCCTTTCTCCCCGCGCCGGCCATCCCGGAGATGGGGAAGGAGCTCCTGCTCCCCCCGGGACGCCCCGAGTGCCGGCGCGGGGCAGGGCGAGGCTGTGCCCGGGCAGCCGCGGCTGCCGGCCCGGGCAGGGGAGGATCCCTCTTTGCATCTCGTGCCCTTTTTATGGCCTGATCTCCGCTCTCTCCCCGGGCAGGGAATGTTACTTGCTCATCGCGATGTGTAACAAGTCACTCCTGCAATGGTGGTAGTGGTGGAGGGGGATGGGGAGAGCGGGCGGGATGCGTTTTATAACATCTCTAATTACGTGAAATTGTGGTCATGTCTCACTCTAAGAATAACTGGCACTCTTGGCATGTCAGACTTTTTTGCAGAGGTGGGCTAGTTTCTTGCTCATAAATGTTATGGCTAAATAGGTGCCTGTGGCAGAGGGTGGCTCGAGAATTGTTTTTATCTTCTTAACCAGACAGAGAAACAAGTAGCAGATGGAAATTGATAGACTTTATGTTTTCGTGTTAACGACCTTGTTTATTTATAGACAAGATAGTCCTTATTATTTTATGAGAGAGGTTTTTCAGAGGGTGTCATTTTTACACATATTTTCGTTTAGTTCAGATATTAAAAGTTAACTAAATTCTGTCAGTCTTTTTATTAAGTGTAGTTGTCTCAGATTAGAATTTCTGAATAACACTGCCCTCAGTTTTTGGGTCCAGACTGAACCCAAAACCAGAAGGAGCTGTGTACAAACAAGTAAAATAGTAATAATAAAAAAGATGCTCTACTTGAATACTAGCTCTTGTTTTCTTTGGGCAGCATTTAACTGACTAGGTAAGGCTTTAAAACGTTGTAATTAACTTTTATTAGCAAGTAATTTTCGATTGCATGGAACAAATCCAGATTTTAGATACACCTTCAGTGGCTGAGGCATTCAAATCCTTTGTTACTGCCTGAACCACCAGTGTGCTTCTTTTTATAAAGTTACGGCATGTGATGCAAAATGAGAAGAAGTCTCCTTGACCCAAGAGAGACAAATTTTAAAATCTCTTCAGAGGTTTGGGGAATCTGAAACGGGAGCTGAAGAAGGGTCTAAAATTTCAAACAAGCCTTCTTCTCTAATTGAAGCCCTGATCAACCCTGAGCAAGTTGCCATGTTCTGACACACGTGATTTATTTGCATTGCTTTATGGTGCCTCCTTTAGTGTGTGAGAAAGGAAGAAACCCACCCCAAAACTGCCGTGCTGACTCCTGATATTGGGTGTTATTTTTGTGTGTTAGCTTTGAGTCAGTTACGAGGCTGGGGATTAAATACTTTGAAACACACGCTCATTTCAGGATCTGAGGCCTGAGGCTAAGGCTGAGATGAAATACAGTTTTTTTAGCTTGGCATAAAGTCTGGCTGTGATTGTCTCAGGGAACAAAGGTAGAGGCTGAACAAAGATGCAGTATTAAAACTTGTGGCCAAAGAATGATAAGCTTTTAATGTCTGTTGTAGTCAGTCCACTTGCTGTGCCAGCTTTGGCAGAAAACAGCTTGCTAGTTTTTCAGTTTACAGGCTATCTGTAGGAAATTACCTGGAAATTATTTTGCTAAAGGATTAGAGTGACGTTTTGGTTTCGAATACAAGTTGGCCAAAAAGAGGTTTTGGGAAGAAGTTGTGTGTTCATGTTTTGTTGATCAGAAAAATCTTTTTGATATGCTAAGCTGAGAATCTTCCAAACAAAACTGATTTTCTTAGCCAAAAATCAGTTGAGGAGTGGTAGTTTCAGTGCACAGTTAGTGTCTGTGTGCTGATGAATCTGTGATCTTTTCCAGAACCCTGTTGTAAGACACCAGTATATTCATAGGCTTATTTGAAAGTGTTATATAAAGGCTGATGTTTATTTCTGTAATGTGATTGAGATTAAAGAAATTGAAAGGTGGCCTGTTTATAGTTCTATTTGTGATTCTTTAGGAGACTTGGGCTTTTAAATGGACGGAAATGTGAACTAGTGTGCTTGGTTATCCCTCCTGTTGTTTCTGTAAAGCATTGAGAAAGGTACAAGGGTACTACAAAATGACAAAGCTTTTTGTATTGATAAGAAATAGAAAGTCAAAAGTAAATGGCTGAAAGCAGCTGAAAGTATTGAGTTTTAGGTGATAGGGCCAGCTTTCACTTCTGTGTTGGCTTGAAGTGTTGGCTGTATCTCGCAATACTGGGAAAATTGTGTCAATTGATGTAGATGGATGGGAAGATATAAATATATATCAAGGATCCTTCATTGAGATAGTAGTTTCTGTTTGAATTGGAATTCAGGAAAAATAGAATTCAGGATACATATTGATACAACTCTTGACTAATGACTAGAGCAAAACATGCCATATAGTTATCAAAAATACAGCACACTGAAAAATCAGTGTGATAAAAGTAAATGGCCTTTATCATAATGCACACAAATATAATTTATATGTAAAGAATAATTATTTGTCTTATCTCTATAAATAATTTTATTTTTACATACAAGTAAAGTACTTTCCTATGTACTGTTTGTTTGGCTGAGTTTCACTTAAACTGCTATTCAGATTGCCATAGCAGACAGGTAGAATAGGAAAAATGCTTTTAAGGTGAGTTTATATGTATCCTTTTCTCTGAATAATTCCAGTCTGGTTTATTACTGGATTATTCCATCAGTAATTCTATTACTGTTGTATTGCTGCAAGAGATAAGCAGAGGTGGCTAATATTGGTACTTATTTTTCAGAAATAACAGCCCTCCAAGTAGTACATCAGCATCAAATAGGCTTAACATGAATGGCAGAGGAAATCCATGAAGTATCACTTAAACTATTTCAAAGGTTGCTAGAGAAATCTAATTAATTTAAAAACATAGGTTGAAGGCAAGCAGTGCATGGCTGGGAACTTCAGGGTGTCAACAGAGGGTAAATTGTTCCTTGCCTGTTCTTTCATCTAGATCTGCTCAAGGGAGAGGAGACGTAAAGAAGCAAGTCCAGTCAGCTGAGATTTGCACAGGCATAGTTCTGTTACAGTAAGAAAAATGGTAAAAAAAAAAGGTGATAAACTGTGTGAAAAACAGGTGTGGAGTCACAACCTGTAGATCCTCTGTGTTTTAGGGAGTGTGGAGCTGGAGTGCTCCCTGAATAGCTTGTGTGACAGCTTCAGTCTGAGGATAAACTAAGGCAAGAGTTGTGTTAGCTGTGAAGGCCAGGGAAAAGAGAGCTTTAGGAAACTTTAACATTGTTTTGTTTTCATGTGGAATTTGATAATTTGGAACTGTCAATATGTGACAGTCTGACCATATGTTACATTTTGAAGTTTTAGTGTTGGTACATCGAACTCTTCACATGTTTTGTCCCCAGTGTACGTTGAGCAAAGGAAAACATGGACTTCAGTGCTGGATTCTGCTTGCATTGGTTTTTTGTCTCTGTGTTTCTTGAGTAGAAATGATCAACTTTCACATGGAATTATTTGCAGATAATGCTAATAGCTATACCCCTCTATATTTTGTCTCTGTGTTGTGTATAGAATATATAAATATCTTTGTCTTGCTTGCTATATGTGTTAATATTGTTAATATTATATCTCTGGTGTTTTGATGGCAGCTGAAGTTACAAACCTACCTATGGATCAGTGAGGTCACTGTAGTATCAGTTTTTTAAGGGAATACCCTGAAGGGCCAGAAGCATTCCATTAAGCTCTGCTAGGATTTTCTAGGTTCATCTTTCAATAATTTTATTGCATGCTGCTTGTTTCCTATACTTCTTCCCCTTCCTTTTAATATCCACAGGAAGCTTGATGAACTTTTGTTTTTAAGAGCTTGATTGCCTAGTAGAGTCGAGTAGGGCTTTCCACATGGAAAAGGTATTGCCAGTTAACAACTTTTTAAAACATTGTTATGTTGGATTTGTGTTGCAGTTTGGTTCCAACATAGTAACAAGGGTGGAAAGCTTTCCAATGGAGGCTTGAGGCATCAGCTGCTGCTTTAGACAGCGCTGCTGAACCCTGGTGTAGGGGATGGCTTTATATGTAAAGCAATGCAGTAAATGTGCCTTCGCTGGTGTGTTCCTGTTTTCTGGCCTGACTCGAGCTGAACTGATATTTGCAGTAGTTACAAAAGAGCACTAAAGCCTAATGTAGACAAAGCTGGAAGTGTTTTTTCCTCTGCTATTTTCTGTGTGTGAAAATGTGGTAGAATTCAGTTTGGTAACTATTTTAGGGCTGTTTCCCAGCTATTCTTTGTTAGTGACAGAGGAATTGGGCATGATCAAAGATGCTTCAAGTGTTTTGAGCTTTTCTTTGCTTGTTCTGAGAAGATCTCTTGTCCAGTGAAGTGCTAGAAAAGAAATGCTATATACCAAATTATTACCATGCTGACTGGTGGTGTTTCAGTGTGAATTTTGCTTGTTGACTACTTGTACTGCAATTTTGCAGAAGACGCTTTTTTTTTGTTAGTAAAATGGTAGTTGGGAGGAACTTGTCATTCCCTCTTGCCAGCATACAAAGAATCCAGAGGTCATTTCCTATCAGGTGATAAATTGAAATTAGGCCATACTTGGGTCAGAGATTCATGTGTGCTCTATCAATTACAGAAGAGCTGTAGCTGCTCTAGTAGTACTTAACAGCCTTCTGGATTCTTGCAGTTGTAAAAAATACTGTAATTGGAAAGTTTTTATTTACTTCTGTGATATACTGAAACCTTTTTTTAATAAATAATAGAACTCAAACTTTATACACATGCTTTGGGTACAACATTTCTATTTCACTCCAAGTTTAAAATTTTATTTAGGGAAGTAATAAGGATGAAATACATTAGCAGATTCATGGCAGATTATCAGTGGAAGAACATACACTGGTACATTTTCCAAAAAGTGGTGTGATGCACTTAAAAGGAGTTGGTAAATGTTCAGTGTAAGAAGAAGATCAAAGAGCTTTCTAAATCGCATAATACCTTCTTTATCTGTGAATGACACTGACTATTAGAGGAGCTTTTCTGTTTCCAGGTTCAGTTTTGTTGTGTCAAAACTCTGCTTTGAACTCAGTGTACATGTTGTCTTACCTGTTTGCACTCCAAGCGTGAACTAGGAGATTGATTTAGGAACACTAAAATAAAGGCCAAGCCATTTGAAACTATGATTCTATGGTGTATGTAGCTACTATAAATTCCAGAAGAATTGGCAAATCGTGTGAATATGCAAGAAATTTATTGCTTGACCAGTTGGCCAGTCAGATAATTGGAAGTTTGTAAGATACAACATGAAAAAAATTGCAGATACTATCAGATTTGTGAGTTTTTTTGTTTCTCAGTTATTATTTACTGTGCTTCTCTTACATTTCTTTTAACCCAGTCAATGAAGCTGTTCTCTCATCTGTTTCCTTTTCTTCTTCAGCAGCTTTGATTTTTTTTTTTCTCCTCTCTTGTTTTTTTGAATTGTTGGATTTTAAGAGGAATGTTGAAGACTGGTGTCATTAATAGTAAAATATGGGTCATGGTTTCTGGTGATGTAGATTCCTCTGGTCTGTGTGGTGCTCAGACCTCATTCTGATCTTGGGTGTGCCTCACATCCAGTATCTCCAAGGTGCACTTTGGTGATGAGTGTGGGGGTGAAGGTAAACCCTGCCCCAGTCATCTGCTGAAGGTGCCTGTAAGAATTAAATTTGTATTCCCACTTCAAGTTTTGCAGCTCTGAGCTTTGCATATCAATTTAAACAAAATGAAATTATTCTTGTTTCTCTGCCAGATTGGGAAGTGCAGTGAGTGAAGAGGTACACATTTGGTTTTTCTGCAGGTGTTGTAGAGAAGCAAAGGCAAACGGGCTGCTGTGGTTTATTGCAGAAGAGAGGTGGATAACTGTGCTGGTGACTTCTTAAATAAAGATGATATGAAAGAAAAGTTTATCTTGTGTGTCGCTCCCACCAACTGCTGAGCAGGGGTAGTGCTGACCTGTCTTTAGTGCATCACAGATCCAAGGGTTGTGTTGCCTGACATGCAATACTGAGGACAGAAAACTGGTCTTGATTAACCTGGTGCTCTAACGAGTTCAGTGGTTCTTGGATTGAGTCAGTGCAGTGTGCTGGAACCAGTAATAAAGGAGCTGAAACACTGGGAATCTGTTCCAGATTCGTTTCTGATGGCTATGACGTATTTTCCACCCATAATTCTTTAGATTTTGTGAAAGATTTTGTAAGTAACAGGGAAATTCTTACATGATCTGGAGATGGAGAGAAGTATGTTTTGTTTCGAGTTGGAAGATGTGTTGAATGAGTTTATAGTGTAAATTTTATCTGATGTTATATGTATCCAAGTCCTTGGAGATACTGTATTAGTAAGCATTTTGTTCTACCATCTGTGGAATGAAAGAATCTTGTTTTTCTGTAGATATAAATCCTTTTTGCCCCATAGTATCTCTTCCTTTCCTTCCCTCTCTGCATTAATCCCATCTTTCTCACATAACACCATAATTCTGTTTTTTTTTTTTTCCAGAGCTGTATGGGTATCGATTGCCCAGCAGGTTGCAGCCAAAATGCATAGAGCAGCTTGCTTTTACCTTGGAGGGCACTCACTTGGATTTGTTTTTACTATGAAGCTACTCATTTTCATGACAGACATATATATAATTTTTAAAATATGCGCATAAAAAATAGTGAATGAACAATATGATCCCATAATCTTAATTTCTATAGGAGATTAGATTAAAGATACAACACTTGAAAAGTGGCAGCATCTGAACACTTAACCAGTATGTAAAAGTCCTCTTGTTCATATTACTGAGGCTGTGAATACTGAGCTGTCTTTGTAGGCTGGAGGAGACGCAGAAGTTACATGGTTAAAGTATACCCAGCAAACCAATCATGCCAATGTAATTTTTTATTCCCTATCTGCACTGTAATGCAGATAAATGAACATTTAATATGAATTGAGATAATGTAAGAGGAAAGTTCCCTCTTTGTCTGTGATTTTTTTTTTTTCATTTATCTCGCAGTCATTTTGAAATTGCCCATTCGCCTGTGGTCCTGTAGAAATGCATGCTATGTCTTGGAAATAGCTTGCTTCTGAGACTTGTGTTTTGTAGAGAAAGTCACAGCTATCTGATTTACACCCTTTTTGGGGTTTAGACTTCAGTATGCAGCTGCTGTTCTGTTTGCCAGCCACATTGATAGTCCAGCAGAGCATATTGGTTGTCACTGTGTTACAAAGGTACGTTGTAAATGCTGTGTTGGTTAATTCAAAATGAGTATTTTAATGATCTCTTACTTGGTGAACTTGAAAGTACATGCAAAGCCCATTTCTTAGGTTATATTATTAACAGATTACTTTAAATAGCATATATATTGAAACAGCCTCTTAGCTGAAACATCAAATTGCATTGATTGTAGTAATTTCTTACTGTGTTTTTGTGTAAATGATGAAGGCTGCATAAAACCCCAGCGTATTTCATGTGTTTCACAGTTCTTTCTTGACTCTGTTATAAATGTAACTTTGAAAGGTTGTTACTTAACCATCAGTCCACCTGGGTGCTTTTCTGCTTTCAAGTAATTGTATTGGTGTACTGGCTTAATAGCTTCTATATTGTATTTACCTTGGTTTCGCGTAACAAGTCACCTGTAAAATGCATTTTAACCCATCTCTGGAATTTGCTGATAGATTTTCTTTTTGTATACTCCTGTAGAATGAATGTGGGGTTTATTATGATGCCAGTTAGAAACTGTTTCTTGAGACTCATGGGCAATAGATAATTGTGTATGTAGTGGTTGTGTTCCCTTATTCATTTCCTATAATATCCCTTGTGGCTATATATATATTTTTTTTCATTAAGCTTCATTTCTGTACTGATGGCTTTTAAATGTAATTGTACCTTCTAATTTGAAGAAACATACGGTAGTGCCTCCTATGTAGTTAACAAAACTTGTCTTGACTAGAGGCTTCAAATACTGAGATGCTTGAGGGAAATGGTCCTGGATGCAGAATACCCACTGTGTATATGTGTCAGAAAATGCATTTCAGGCTACAAGGCTGAAACGTTTAAATTTCAAGGCTGAAAGGTTTAAATGAATTTGTGAAGGAGCTCAATGATGGTAAATAATGATGAGGTTGGGTAGGAGGCAGGTTGGTAGTTAGGACAGTGTCTTAGGAAATGGCTGTTATTTTAGCCTTGTGGTTTTTTGCTTTTTTGATGGCCATTTTGTCTACAGACTTCCATTTCTGTTTGCAGCGTGGATGTACCACCACTGCTGTTGGGTTTGCTCTCACTGTTCTTAATCTTGTGTGGTTAATAAGGTTGTTTACGAGTATATTTATACCAGTAATGAACAGTAATGTTGGAACATGGGTTTTCTCTTTTTTTTTGCCAGAGAAAGAAGAAAGCTTGGGTAGGGAGAAAACAAATGGATGCAGGAAGAAGTGAATGGGGAAGGAATGTGAGAGGGGAAAAGGAGACCTCCAGATGAAGAAAACAGGAGTATGCTACAGGCTAAGAAGGAGGAGTAGAGAGGTAGGGATTCGTGGCTGAGCAGAATCAGTCACCCTATCAGTGAACAGAAGAAGTGGCAGAGGTTTCTCAGTTTTGATCTATCTGAGAAATGTTGCATCTGAGTTTAGAAGAATTTGATGTTGCTAGAGCTCTGTAGGATTTCTGATAACTGTATTAATACTCATAACTCATTAATAATGAGGGCTTTCAAATGTTTTTGGGTTTTATCTGTTAAGTCTTTATTTCCTGTGACTGCTAACAGAGATACAGAATTATGGGCACTTAGTATTATAACTAAAACTTCCTGGAGTCCAACATAAATTTCAGGTAAATGTCCTGATTGCTTCAGTGGCACGATATATCAGTGAAAGGAAAAAAGGCTTTACAGTGAACCTAAATGCGAGTTACTGCGTGTTGCTGTTGGTTAGTGCTCAGTCCCTTCAGCACTGTTACAAGCGTGTTAATGGACCTCAGCACAGATGAGATGCATGCTCAGAAATAGCACTTTCAGTACACACTGTTGCCATGGATTATTGAGTTGTATCGAGTGAGTTACTAGTCACAGATGACTTCAGACATAATGCACTGTGAGCATCAGCAGTGATGTTAGATCATGATCACAAACGTGGGAGGGAACTTTGCTACACTTGACAACAATGTTTTATAATGTGTTTGGTGTGATATGAATATAAAGGTCTACACAAAATGGGAATTAAGTTACCTACCTAGAGATAATTTTAGGGAGAAGAGAGTATGAGATAAAAGTCCACATTTATTTCAGGGATGCATGGTAATCCAGCTTTACATAACATAGAATTAGAGAAATAGTAACTGCTTGGTGTCTATAATTATGCTATTTCTTTAAAATGGATGTAAGAATTTAGAACACTGTTGTGTTACACAGTTGTCAGAGGAGCAGAGTTGACCACAGGAGTGTTGGAAACAGAGCCTGTTGATAAAGGTGGTGTTAGTAGAGACCTGTTAGGTCTCTAGTTAGGAGAGTCTGACTGCTCTCCAGTGGTCTTTCAGAGTTTTTGCCTGTTCAGATGGTCCTTTCTCTAAAGATCAGCTGAGTGCATAAATTGTGTTGCTTCTAGCACCTTCTCTCCCCGGAATTGATGGGCTGGTAAATGGTAGCAAAGCAGTTTCCCTGCTTGCCCACTGTCCTTTTGATCTGTCTCATTCTGGTTTTGTGGCACTTCTGGCTTTTATTATCAGATTTTGCTCACTGGCACTCACCAGTGTCAGCCCCTCATGGGCTTTATGAAAAGGACGGTTCCTTAGCAGTTGTAGGCTTTTAATTAGAGATTCTAGGGGACCTTAGTCAGTTCTTCCCTTATTGCCCAAATCTAAGAAAGATCTGAAACAATGTTGAGTCTATTTGGGTTTCATTCTTGTTTCTACCCTACATTAGAAAGAAGAAAAATTCATGAAGTATTAGAATACAGGATTAATCCACTCTGGGACAGAGTGCTCATCTTATAGTAATTTTATTCTTCAAATGTGTTAAACATCATAGTCAAAACCTTCTCAGATACTGAAACATTAAAATCATCCCATAAACCTACTTATTCTGTATGTTTACTTTAGTTTGTATTTGAATAAAGATAAACAACAGCTTCAGATCAGTATGTTAAATGGATTAATTTTTAAAAATAACTACGTTGTTACATTGATGACATTACTTGGAACCTGTGCACGAATTAAAAAACATGATTTCCTATTAAATTTATGTTTAATGCACTGTGCATTAGCTTTTTGTGGTTTACAGTATTTTAAACTTGAAAGTTGCATGAAACAAAGTGTTATAAAACATTAGATACATAAACCACCACATTTTGAAGTGACCTCTACGAGCATATGAGTAAGCTCAGGAAAGGATTTTTTTTTTTTTTTTTTTTTTTTTTTTTCCAGCTGTATTCGTCTGGAAAAACTTGCGTGGAAGGCAGCACTGCGGTGTAAACCTATCTATTTGTTCTTCCCCAGAGCAGGGATGGATCCTTTTCCAGGCACTCAGGAGCAGTTACATAAGCAGGAGCTGGTTCCTGTCTCCAGGTGCTGAGGCTCGGCCTCTGCAGCGGGCTGAGGCTGCTTGGCAGGGCTGGGGTTTGTGTCAGGAAAACAAATCAATTGCTTTCTCCTTGAAATAGTAAAAAAGGGTAGGAAATGGAGTTTTTTTTCTACTGTAAACGGTTATAAAGCAGGTGTCCTTTTCAGTTGGGCTGCTTTTATTTTCTGGAGCACAAAGGTTGATAATGCTGCTGTAGTTTGTCTTGTCTCCCTGTTACTTTTGACTGTGATACTTCCTATAATGCTGCTTTGAAGTTGCTGCTCTTTTGACTGCCTTACTACTGCTCAGGCATGTGTGAATGTCTCCTTATGGAAACTTGGCTGGAGACAAAAGTGGAAATAATGGCTTTAAAGTGGCATGGGGGAGAGTCAAGGGAAAAGACGCAAATATTGGTGAAATAATTAGAGAGACTGTTCTGCTTTAAGCATTGCCCACCTCTGTTTGTTCAGTTGATTGGAAAAAAAGACAATCCAGTGCAACATTGCAGTAGTTTATCTTTTGTCAGCATTCATGGGTAGCGAGCTGGTACAGTGTTGTATTACACAGAAATCGCCTGCCATGCCCCAGCCTGCTCTTGGGTGCATTTACACTGAGTAGTAGGAATATCAGCAAATTATGGAAAGTGAAGCTGAAGGGTGCTTGGTCATCTTGAGCTTTTGGTGCAGGGAAAGGATTAGCAGCAACTGTATCTTGTTTATATTTGTTACATTTCATTTTTGCCGCTGTATCTAGTGTTTCTTATTAAATGGATTTATGGTGAGTTTTAATGGGATTTTTTTAATCTGAACTGGTATAGACCATGTATTTAAAAAAAAAATCTGTTGTCATTTGCTGAGTTTTCTTTAATAACTTAGCATTTTGAAAACAATTATTTTCTTTTTTTTTTTTCTGGTTGCATTGAATGACTACTACTGTAATTTATTAATAGAACACTTAATTTTGGCATGTTTAATTTGGGGCCTAATCTGAAGTCCTTGCCGTTGCAGGCATTTTCAGGTGTGTGACAGATACTGCTACTGCTGTGTCACAAACTTTGTAATGCCTGCCCTTCCCTTCGTTTGGCACGTGCTAGGTAGAAAAAACTGTGTTTTGGGACAAAACTGTTAGGCATGTGGTAAATCACCATTATTCCAAGCATTACATTACTTGAGTGAAGAACCCCCTTTTCCATTTGTGAAGGCTTAGCTTCCAGATTGATTGATCAGATAAAATAATTAATTTTACATTACTGATGTGTGTCCTGAAACTTTCCACCTGTCTCCCCCCTTGTTTAAGTACACTGATTTCCTGTTAATGTAACCCCCTGCTATGGTATTTCTTGCTGTAGTTTGTATTTTCTTGCAGAGTTAGGGCCTGAACACATCGTCTGTGTGTAGTCTCTGAATCTCCCATCTGATATTCCAGAGTGTAGACAAGGTAGGAAGTTAAGATACCAGTGTTGAAATCTGGATTTGCATTTAAGATAATGCCTAGTTCAACTAATCTAGCAATAATAAAGTGCCTTAAAATGGCTGCAAATGTCTCCCTGCCTACTCAAAGACATCTTCTCACTGGTAGCACATTATAGAGGATCTGTAGTGTAGTTAAGAGCTGGATCTTTGCCAGCAGATGGAAGCATTTTTTAGCATCTCCTCATGCTTTGAGCGTTTTCCGCATTTTTTTATCATAGTATCAAAATTGCTTCTTTTTCAGTTTCTTTCCATTTATTATAAGATATTCCAGTTTCTGCTAGTTCAGATTACTTTCATTTAATGTTGTAAACATTTTTTACATTCTTTTTTGTGGACGATACTTCTAATTTTGTATTTTTAGAGTTCTTTTCTTCTATTCTTCATCCTTTCTTTATTCTAAGCACATCTCTGCTTGTCAAATTTCTCTTCAATTTCTGTTTTGCTTTTGCGGTAATTGGTAGTCGCCTTCTTGGGGCTCCTGAGGGAAATCAGACATGTAGGGTACAACCAAAGCAGAACCTGAGTGACACCACTGTAGGGCAGGAGACAGAGGAGTTCAGCCAACCATCAGCAGAAGAGATAAGGAATTGAAATGCTCCAAGCAGCAAACTGGGACAGCAGGGACACTGGGCCTACTTCATTTGCAGTGATCTTAGGTCTCAGTGGGCCCATAATTTTTAGGTGGAAATGTATGTATTTTTTACGAGTGTGATGGAACCCTTTTTTAGCAGCCTGTGTGATTCAGAGAAAACCTAATAATCACTAGGTTATATGTTGTTGTGAGTATTCGTGGCTCTCATTTGTAGTTATTCCTTTTGTTCTCAATTTTCATTTAAATATACTTCTCTTACATTAAATTCTTACTGAAAAAAGAATTTGGCTCTGTTGCCAACTTGTTCTTTTTTTTCATGAAATCCAAATGTTATAATATATTTTTTTTTTGCTTGCTTTTTGTTTAAGTGTACTACATTCGTATCTGTAAGCGTGCTTTGATTTTTGCATTGATCTTTGTAAGGGGAAATGGCTGCTGAAAGTAAATGTTGAACTGTAAACAAAAAGCTCCAGGACCTCCAGGTAATATCTCTTCAAAGCTTACTTTGGAGACTGGCAGCGATTGATTGGATCTGTGTTCTTCTCTGTTGAGTGGTTACGCACAAAAAAGTCATTACCTGGGAAGAATGGAACAAGGAAAGAGGAGCAGAATAAAACCAGTGAATAATAAAGCTGTGCTGTTGCCCTGAATATTGCTTGCCTAGAAGGTTTGCTGGTTTAGAGCACGGGTGTCGGCACAGCACGTTTCAGCTGTGGGTTGCTAGGGCTGATCCGTTTCTGATCAGGGAAGGTTGAACTTCGTGGTTAATTTATGACTGGTTCATGTGATGTTTGTGATGCAGCTGACAGGCGTTGCCATAAATCACAGACAGAATTGTCATTAATTGATCTGTCTTTTCAAAGGGGTCATGAAAACTGAATCATTTTCCTGCACTACAGGCCAGGAGGGGACATGATGGTGGTTCAGAAAACCTTCCTCACTGCCACGTGTACTTCACATCCCTTTGAAAAACCTTATTCTGAAGCCTTTCAGTGGAATTAAATTTCCTCCACTTCTGTTTTTGCATGAATGTGAAGCCTATCTGAAGAATGTTGTAGTAAGATAACATCTATTATTTTCCAGATAACCAAAATTCATTTTAGTTTATAGAGGTAGAAGTACACATAGCATCAGAAATTTTACTTGTATACAGGAAGAGTTCTGCTGGCATCCAAAGCTGGGGGATTCTGAGTTTGGAAACACTACTACTCAGAGTGATACTGTTCAGTTCATTAGTTTCCTGGAATTATTACTGTAGCTAATTTCTGAAAAGAATAATAAACAACCCTGGGAAAAATTTAGTGTAACACTGAATGTTGCTTTCATGCATGGAGAACTGATTTTTTTTTTAGCACTGTTCATTTTGCCGGAGTTCTAAGCTTTTTTCTAACATATGTTGCAGCTTCATCAGAGCACTAATAAGTATGTTGACTACCTAACAGATCAAAATGTCAGTGCTAGCAAACCTTAAAACATGAATTTAGCTTACCTCTTTCCTTTTCTTGTTGCACTGTTTGTCATAAGCTAGTTTATGTTTTCTCTGCCCATGGCTGTGTTGGATTTTTGAGCTATGTTGACTGTTAGGATGCAGCCTGGGAAAATGAGCACCTGACCTATAGAAATGCTGTGGATTGAAGAACAGAAGTTTCTTCAGGTGACTTTTTTTTTTCTCTTGGGTCCTCCCTGCTATTGAAGGTTGGTGCTGTTGTGGGTTTTGTGAGAAGAAGCCTTTAGGAAATGAAGGGAGCCTAAGATTGTAGGGGGAATAATTTGAAGACAAAACCACTTGTTTAGCTGTGACAAAATCAGTGGGAAGCTGATGAATACTGTTTACAGAATTCAGAGGGCTGTGAATTTTTGTTGAGTATCAAAGCTACTAGCTCTTTATTTTTGGAAGGCCTATTGTAATATAAAATAATTGATATCAGAGGCTAGTTTTATAAATTGTTACAGTCAAGGTCATCAGGAATACAAGGACAGTTGGAGTTGCTGCATTACACTGAGGGTTTACAGTTAAATGAAGAATAATAACAGGTAGGTAGCAATGTGTTTTTTATTAGCATCATTTTTCACCAGGCTATTGGAGAGCAACAGTGGCATAGTGCACACATCCCTGAATTTAAAGCTGCAGATGTAATCCAACTCATTTGAAGCTTGCAGCATTTGCTAAAAATGCCTGTGCTGGCTGCAGTCATGTGTTGAAAAAAACATGGTTTGTGGCAGAATTACCAGTCATAAAATACATGTTTGTGTTTTCTTTCTAGGATCAAGTAGGACACCCTGATTCAGCAGAACTGGCTGGTTGTGCTGCAGTCATCATGAGAAGGCACAGGGTCATTTGTTTCTTAACATATGTATAAGGGAAAAAGGTAAGAGGCAAGTTCTGCTTTAGAGTATAGTGGTTCAGAGTTCTGCACCTGAGATGTTTTTTATGCATCCTTATGGATATATATTTATATATATACACCTTTGTATATGGATGTATCTCTTACATAGAACATGATGGAGTATTTTTAGCAATTTGTTGTTTTGTTTTTTACTGAGAGTAATTGCCCTGTTTTAGAGCAAAGATTGTGTCTTATTTTGTTTGGGAGAGGGGGAAGGTGGACAAAGTCTTTCTCAGTCTGTGCTGTGGACAGATCTCATCAGTTCTAAATGAAGTTATTGCTCAACTCTGAACAAACTGTTCCTTACAGCAGAGGTGCCTGACTCGCAGGGACAGGTAACACACAGATCACCAAAGGGAGCTGGAACAAGTTGTGCACTTGACCGTTGTTTGTTGGGGTTGAAGGAAGTGTTCATGAGCACTGGATCTAATAAATCATTCTGTCCAGTCGATCTGTACTTCCGTGCTGTCGTGCTATAGGAAAGTGACATTTTCGGGATGTGTGATTTTTATCGGGATGAATGAGCAGTGTTTGGTTTCAGTTTGATCATGCCCTTTGTGACTTCCATCTTAGGAGCTTTTCATGGATATTTTTTGTGAGGACTATAATAAACTATTTGAGCATTTTGTTTAGTAAGAGATTACTGAAACATGAAGGTTCACAGTTTGATATTGAAAGAGTTGTCTCCACAGGACAGCATGACAGAAAATCCTGAGATCCTATTCTGGTCCTTTACATACTCTCTGGTTTTTAGGCCTTTGCTGTGAGGCCAAGAGTTGTATGTCAGTATTACTTCCTTTCAGTGCATTTTTTTATTAGTGTTTTAATGTGATTGTGAGCTGATCATCCACTGTTAAAGACAATTTGAAAGACTAAAGACAATTTGAAAGACTAAAGGCTGTCAGTTCCCGTGGTGAAAACATCTCGAGGATAATTCAGGATGTGCAGTACAGAAGATCATGGGTTACATAATCCCCTATCATGGAGCCCAACACAAATACGAGTCTGGCTTGCTTTGCAGGTGTGACACAAGGCCAGTCTCTTGTACAGTTCATTTCCCAAGAGCAAGCTGGCGTGTGGGGATATCTGAGCTCTCTTGAGAGGCGGTCTCCAAGGCTAAGCCTCTTCAGAATAACACTTAATTTTAAGGAAGGTTTTTCTGTCCTTTACTTCTGTTTCCTTCCCTCCCCCACTATGCAACTGAAGTTTGTGTTATGTCTGAGTGCTGCGATGACAAGGGCAGTAATTCTGGGTAGATATGACACACACATTTCTGGTACATGCACCTTTAAATTTAGACATCAAGGGAGACTAGAGCATGTAAGGTTGATAAAATATAAGTTCCTAAGTTTTAGAAATGAAGATGATGATAAGCCCATGCTGTTGTTACGAAGAAATTGATAAGTAAAAGACAGTTCCTGAATTATGCATGAGCTGTGATCCAACAGGAGCTTGAAAATAATCTGATTTGACAGGCTGCATGTTTTAATTAGCTCTTTGCCCTGAAAGACAGAAGATGACTGCAATGGGTAACAAGTGATCTTGGGTTCTGGACTTACTACACCAGTGGGTAGTAACCATTGTATTAATCTTTTTTGTATACAGAGTTAAATAAAATACAACATTTTACTATTTTTTTTCCCTAATTAATCTTTTCTGCTAAATCTTTGCATGGAAGACTGTATTTTTGAAAAAAATATCTTCTGCTTTTACTCGCTGGTGGTTTATGTCTCCTTTTCCTTGGAGTGGCACAAAATCCTCTCCTTCATACTGTTCATGCCAATATATACTAATTTAGGAAGTATCTCCTTTTTGGTGGCATACAGCTAAAATTACCACTGAAACTTCTTTGTGATTTGCTCATGTTTTTATTCTCCTTTTTTCAGAATCTAAGTTGTGTGTTTTCTTGTCAGCTTCTCTCCATGCCATGACTCAGGATATTTGAGCAATACTACGGAGTTTCACAACTATTAAGGATCCTTTAAAAACATCATGCCAACCTTTGTACTAAGAGGAACTTTGGGATTAGAGTAATTCTAAAAGTCTTCCAAACTTTTATAGTGGTGCATATGAGTTGCAGTCAAAAGTTTCAAAAGACCTATAAAGGAATATGCTTTTTATTTAGCTTGGGTATTTAATAAAAATATTCAAAATAAAATTAAATTTTAAACCACAGGGAAAACAGCTCTTCAATTATTACAGCATGCTGTGTTAGAGAATTTTATTTTCTGTTTTGAGCTTGAGTTGCTGGCTATGGAGAGTTGAAGCATTAGATCTTCAACTGGCAGATATGTGAGTTGCTGACAGTCAGGAAGCCTTGCTGATATCTGTTAGGAACATGAGTACTTGTCCTCCTTTACTGTCAGTCAGAGGAGAGGACATTAAGGACTTCTGTGGATTTGGCAGTGTTTTTTGCCCTTGGCAGAAAAGCTTGGGGAGTTGTTGCGTTCTTTTATATAATAATAATAATAATAATTTTAGATGTTAGATTTGAAGATTTGTGGCTGACCTTTTCTGAGAAATACCTACTGCACAGACAATGAGATCTCATTTAGAGTGGCTGTCAGCTTAGGGACAGTGAGTTTAAAAATAAAAGGTTCTCCATATATCCTGGTGCATCAGTAAGTGAAATAACAATAGTGATATAAAAGGCCTTTTCTCTCTTCAGTTGGAACTCATGAGCACAAAAATTTTTTATGACATTTTTCAGTCTTGCAGTGCTTCACTGACAAATACTCTTTGCATCATTGACCTTAGTAGCAGGACTGCGCCTAGGAATAATTATACATGTCTTCATCAGTTGTTTGCTAGGAGCAATGTTATCATTATAATGTAAATTAAATACATCATAAATGGATGTGAAATTTTATCGTATTTTGTACAAAACAGTCTTACTTTTTGAGACTCCTGAAATGCAGCCTGTGATCGAAGTGGGCAGCTTTTCCATTGCTTGTGTTATGATCTGTGCATTTGTGCACAGTAAATGATATGGCAAATCATCTATTTTCCTTGCAGAAGGAGTTAATCTAAAATTCCAGAACAGAGCACGAATCTGGGAGTATGTCAGATGACAAGTCCAGTTTCTCTGAATTATTTTGCAAACGATCTTTTTTCTGTTGATGCTTATTGCAATTCTAAGTTACTGTTAGATTAATTTTCTTCAAAACTAGCTTTTGTATATATCTTTAACACATGCCTTAGTCTGATTATATTAAATAGCAATGTATTTATGTTGTATCATGTTCACCTTTTAAAACAACCATGTATGAAGTTTTAAGTCGACCTTGAAAACTTGAACTCTGCATTTTGTGATATTTTAATGCACAGTCTTTTTCTGTCAATTACCTAATTGCAGCTGTTGCCCATAGTAAATATGAAACTGTTGTACAGTAAATATTTACAATTTGTAACTTACTAAATACAAAATGTTGTAGTAATGGAAATAAAGGTGGTTGATGTTTTCCTCAAATCCAGATACTATAGTGATAATGGTAAAGTATTGTTTTAAATTGGAAACTTCTTCTGATGTGTAGTATCTCTGGTGGAAAAAAGCAGGGTTTTAATTGAGCTGTCAGGCCTAACACTGCTGCATGCTGCAAAACAAGGTTCTCACCCTCTCCTCCTCCATTGCCTTATTTCACAACAGTGAAAGCCAACGCTGAAGAGAATAAGGCTGTTTTGGATGACGTTCAGAGAACAGGTCAAGTCAAGGTCTCTCTGTGGTTTATAGGTTATGGCACACATTTCCCACTGAAAATGTCTTTGCTGGTAGTGAATGTTTGGAAAAAATGAGTCAGGGTGTCTTGTTGCTACAAGACTTTGGTAGTGAGGAGTCCATGTTACTGCTGTTAGGGCAAAATATTACTTATTATGTGAAGATAGTTATGTAATGATTCAGGGTTGGGTTTTTGGCTTTGGTTTTGCTTTTTTCCCCCCTCATTTCTCCCGTGTCATCTTCTTTTCTAGCCTGAGAGCATTATCTTTTGATGAGACTATTTACTTCTGTGCATTTTGCTAGATTTCCAGTGTCTGCCTTTCAGGGAAACAAGGATTATTAAAGCAGACATTTTAAGAGGTAGCACAATTCAAGTAACACCCATTAAGTCCCTTAACAACTTTTACAAGTATGAATCTTTGAAGCATCTCGAGGGAAATGAGGAGTGACACAGAATACTGCTAGGCTACTGTACATTAAAAAATCAGAAGCACAGGGAGTTTAAACTACGTGTTCAGAGCCACATGAACTAGTTGGTGATAGCACAGATCTGGAAGTCAGGTCTTCAGATTTTTTAGTTGGCCTTTCTGGTTCTCGAGACTGGTGTTTTTTTAGGCTGGTGTCACAGCAGTTTTGCTCTTACCATTATGGTGATCCCGATAGCCAGACACATCAGTGTGAGAGACTGGAGGTAATAAAATCCAAAGCAAGTTTGGGGAGGTTGTTAATCTGAATTAAGCAAGTTTAAGCACACAAATATTTTTTATTCCTGGAAAGTATATTTGATTTATGTCTCTAATGTATGTAAAATCTGATTTACGAAGGACTTTTCTCCTTAAATCAGGACAATATGTAGTGGAACACTGCTGACTGAAGGTTAAGCATCTGATTGTAATTTGTTCTCTGGCAGGTTCAGACAAGGATCTGATGGTCGTTCCCTGACAAATGGAGAACTATTTCCAAGCAGAGGCATATAACCTCGATAAGGTTTTAGATGAATTTGAGCAAAATGAAGGTGAGTCATTTCGAACAGGATTGTTGTTGCACATCAGATGTCTTCTTCAGAGAACAGTATTGATGAGGGGGAGATCTGTGATACCCTTTGTGGGTTTGAGTTGCAAATTAATCTCAGAATTTACAAAAAACATCTGTTAATTTTGCATGGTATGTCTTCAGCATTTCTTAGTAGTATTCTCTTCTGTTTCCATTCATCTTGTTTACCTTTGTAAAATTTCTCACTCTTTTAATAGCAAATCTGCTATACACTTTTAAAGAAAGGTTTTGTGAAGCTTAATCTCAGTAGCAATATTTAAATAATTTATTTTAAACAAATCAGGTGAAACTTATTTTAAGCTTCTTTTGCAGAAATGTTTTATTAGGTCGCATAAATCATATAATGAAGGTTATCATGTTCAAAGCACTAAATTTTTTGCTTAGTCTAATTGGTAATTCTTTGCTGTCAAGGAAGTTGAACATTTTATGGGGGTGAGAATCTTTCTAAGCACTTCTAGCTGTCTGAAATACATTAATCAGTACTTCAAAGTTGCTTTTGTGAATTCAGCCTGATACTGATTGGAGTAGCTCTAAACGTCTTGAATTCCAGAAACATTATGGAATTACACTACTTAGGTTGATCAAGGATGTTGGTTATGGCAGGTAAGCTTCATTTTTGTGCCCGTATTTGAACACCTCTGCATTTCTATTTGGGACATTCTAATGCAGCAGGATTAATAGAACCTGTAGCTTTAATATGGCAGTAAGTTTTCTTCTTTAAACCCTTTTTCAGATGCCGCTGTTTCACCTACACTGCTGGGTGCAAAGTGGAATCAGATTCTAGATCCGCCTTCTCGTCGCCTGTCGTTCAACTCGACCGTGGCCAGCGTGAATGAAGCTACAACTCCTAATGAATGTCAGCAGAGATTAAAGTCTTTCTCCTTGTCCCATTCAGTGACTACACCAACAGGAGGAGGGGATCACTGTGCTAATGGAAAGGATTTTAGCATAAGCCCGGAGACCCCAGTCATGTGGATTGATGATCAGGCAGCAGCAGATGATCAACTGATAAAAAGAAATAGTAATCGGGATGATCAGTGTAACTCTGTGGAAGCAGGAGAAAAGAAATGTGGAAATACAGCTTGCTTGCCAGAGGAGAAAAATGTGCTAGTGGTGGCAGTCATGCACAACTGTGACAGAAGAACACTACAAAGTGATGATGTGGTGGATTGTACAAATTACAACAGTCAGTCCCTAATGGACTCTATTAGCTTTACACTGGATAATGAAAACCGACAGAGTGACCAGTTTAGTGTTACTGTAAATGGATCCACAGAAAAGGATATAGATACAGAAAAGCAAGTAAACAGGCTGTGCACTGAAGATGACTCTGTAAGTCATTTGATTAATGCTTCTTCTGAAAGCCTGACCGCTGCGTGCCCCTCCTCTCGATTAAAGGAGGATTTTAATATGAGCAAAGATTCGCTGTTTTCAGAAGCTACAACTGCAGGGATCAATGCAGTGACTCTCTTACAGAGACCAGTTGATGGTACTGCTAAAATGCAAGAAAATTGTGCATCAGTTGAAAATTTCACTAGTAAAGCCATTCCTCAGAGAACAGATCTAGAAGCTAAAAACTCTTCTGGTTCCAGTAGTGGAAGCTTAATCGTAGAACAGGAAACAACCCAGCAGTTGCAGTCTAGGCTATCTGGGCTCACCGAAACCTGTCAACCTAACGTGGCTGGAAGTGGCAATTACAAGGAATGTGTTGCAGAGGATGTTAGTGCCACTGAAAGCGAAGTCATTGAATGTGATAAAAATCTCAGCACAACGGAATTGCACAGCGTGGCAGAATGTTACCCTGAATCTCAGGAGATGACTAATTGGGAACTGACAAAGTTGAATGAGATGAATAATAAGCAAACTCTAGGAGAGAATGAAAGACTTTTGCAGACCAAACAGCCTGATGATGCATGTGGTAATAGCAAAGAAGATGAAGATGGCGTGTTGGAGGCAGGCATAGACTTAAAAGGGTCTGGTACAGATGAGCTTGAAGGGTCCAGTCTCTCTGATGTGATGGCTACATCAGCAGCAAGCTCTCTGTCTAATGGTTGTGATTCCTATGGAATGCAGAACCCAGTTGTTGCTCATGTTCCAAAGACTTTACCCTCCAAGGAAGACTCGGTAACAGAGGAAAAGGAGATTGAGGAGAGCAAGTCAGAATGTTACCCTAATGTTTATGAACAGAGAGGAAATGAGACCACAGAAGGGAGCGGTCTTATTTTAAACAGCACTGGTGACCACATAAAGAAAAATTATTTGCATAATCTTTGTAGTCAGGTTTCATCCATGCAAGGGCAAACTTCACCAAAACCAGTGACTAATCTGCAATATATCAGTGTTCCTTTTGGTGGTGCAAGGCCTAAGCAACCCACAAATCTGAAACTGCAGATTCCGAAGCCATTATCGGACCACTTACAAAATGATGTTATTCCCCCAAATTGTGGAGGTAATAGTAAAAACAAAAATGTCTTTGGTAAGACACAATTAGGGGATACAGCAGACACGTTTCCTGGTGAAACATCTTCAAATGCCTCTGGTACTGGTTCTAATGGGGAACATTTGGATGAGTATGAATCTGGAGTCTCTAATAGTTCGTGCCTTGCAGTAGCCCCAGATAGTCCAGATAATGATCTCAGAGCTGGTCAGTTTGGAGCTCCAGCCAGAAAGCCTTTTACGACTTTGGGTGAGGTGGCTCCAGTGTGGGTTCCAGATTCTCAAGCACCAAACTGTATGAAATGTGAGGCCAGATTTACATTCACCAAAAGAAGGCACCATTGCAGAGCCTGTGGGAAGGTAAGTTCATATTTTGTGAATAAGCTCAAAGCAGCTTTTTTCCCTGATACTGCACAACATCATATCAGAGGGCTTGCTAAGCTACTGGATATAGTTACCTGTGGCATCTCTTCCTAAAAAGCTGTGTCTGAGTGAAGGAAAAATGGGAGTTTGTGAGCTCTGATCTATTTAGAGTTCTAATAAAGAATAACTAATTGTTATTAGTCTAAACAAGCAGTTGTATTTGTTGGTTACAATGATCATCATCCTTGGGTTTATGTCAAACTCCTATAAAATGACTAAATGCAGGAACCTGCTTTACAGAAATTACTGCATCAATAATCCCATTAAAGTTACTGAAACAAACTTGTGCGTTGGGAATGGGCTGTTGGATTGCTGGCATCCTGCTGGTTTACATGGCTGATCAACTCGGTTCTTCTCAGTCTTCTTTACTAACTTTTCTCATATTGCTTACGTTATTTTTAATAGTATTAACATGTTTTTAAACATACATTTGCTCCTGGAGAAAAAAAATTAACTGTAACCTGATGTGTGTCCACATGGTGAGAAATTTTGTAATGAAGACAACTAAAGTGTAATTTCTGTATCTTTTTTGTTGTTGTGTAAAAAATATTTTATTGTTGAGTTTTTTTTTAATTTTATTTATGTGCTGTCTAAGTGGACACAAATTCTTATGTGATGAGTTTATTGTGAATTATTAACTTGTAAATTATTTCCAAGTATCTTTTACTGAAACACATGTCAGTGGCATAAGTAGGAACTCAGGGAAAAAATAATGATGATTCAAAAGCAGTAAACTAACACTCTTGTCAATTAGGTATTAATGAATATTGTAAAAAGAAATACTAAACCCAACTAAGAACTAGAGTAAAAGTAACTTTGGTTCATTTAGGCCTCATTCAAAGGTTTCTGAAGTTGTTTGAAAGACCTCCTGGCTGCTATGGGTGATAATTTTTGCTACCAGAAGAGTGCAGGGAAAGCAGAATGATGTGGATAAAGGACCTAAAAGAAGCAAATGTATCAGGAAAGCTCAAACCCTCATGCCAGCTGTTTCTGGAAGCAGCCCAGCAGAACCCCAGGCTTGCTCCTCTGAAGCGGAACACGTATGTGTCCCTTTTGTCCCTGTAGGAACCAGAATGCATAGCACTCCATCTCTCACGTGCTAAACAGTCTTTCCCAGGACGTTTTAAAAGCTAAGCAGAAATTCCTTGTGCACTGGTCCAGGACTTCAGTTGGTTCTGCCCATCCTGTTGCAGCTTGGTTGCAGTGGAAGGCCTGATGGGGAGCCAGTAGCCACAGGTGATCAATAAGCATCACACAAAGCACGTGCCTACCTTAGTGTACCTTTTGGTTAATATCGGGGCCTCATTCTTCTCATTGCAGTTAAGGAGAATCTGTAAGGCATGGAAGTTAAAGGGTTGTCCATGATTTTAGCTTTGATATGTTAACTTAGTAATACTGTTATTTAGGTAATTTTTTTTTGAGTTGAACAAATATGACTACATTTTTCATGTGCAGTAACGTTTTCTACTTATTTTTGTATTTTAAACAAGTTTATTGCTTGGATGTAATTGCTTCTCTGTAACGACTGAAGCTCTGAATTGCACAAATGAATGCAGAAAATTAAAATATCTGTAAATGCATAAAACATGCAATGATGGAGCAAGGCCAAAAGTTTGAATGTGGGGTATTTTTTTTTTACATTCTTTTGACAAACTTTGAGAAGAACTACCAGTGCCAGTGGGTTTTTTCAATTATATGTGGGAATTGGATAAAATAAAAAATCCCTCTGCTCGGTAGACAAACTGACTCAGTAGACCTAGAATGGATTGTTTTTAGAAGCTTTTGTTAGCAAGTATTTGTCTGGGCCAAATTTGCACAAGTGCAGCCAAAAGATGTGGCAGAGAGGACTCATTAAAAAATGCTAAGGATCAGTGTAAGTCAAATAATACTTAGCACTTACTGCAAATTGCTTTACAGCCCTTAATTCCTGTAATGATTCCAGGCAGAGAGAGAGTAAAGCTTTGACAGACACAAGCTCTGATGAATGTGGCTGCAGTGGCTTGAGAAATCCCAGTTCTCAGCTGTCTGCTCCTGCTTTCTGGTCACCATCCCCAGCCTCAGAGCAAGTCCTGTGGACCACCTGTGGTGTAGGTAACTGCTGAACCATAGGGATGTTTCCACTGTTAAATGTGTGAATCTCACTAAAAGAACTGGGGAGACAACATCTTCAGCTCTTGCAATTATTTGTTTCTAAAGGAAGTCATGGGATTAAATATTTTGAACACAAGCTGTAGCACAACAGTTTCTTTTTAAGCTTTATTAGCATCATGACAAATCATTTTAGTAGGGGTGAATGTATCTGTTTCATTTGGGAATAAACACTGCATTTAAAAATAGTTGAGTGGCAACCGGAAAGTCTGTCTTGGTTTTTAATTTCAGGGTAATAATTGCAAAGTTAATGGATGATACAAACCATTTGGATTGATAGAAAGTAATACAGTTACAGTAGATTTAGAGTTAACATTAAGAACCTGGTGAATGTGTGTGAACACATTAATAAATTATATGTTATGTATTTATGTACTTTCTATTGTCAGATGAAATCATCATCCTTGATAGGAAAAGCAGAACATTTGTATGCAATCTTTTTTATTGACAACCAAAACTATATTTTCCCACTAAAATATTAAAAAAAATCAGCAATTCCCTTAGCAACTAATGCTTTAAGAACTCCTAGTGAACCTGAAAACCCTTGTAACATAAAAACTTGCTTTGACACTGCTCTGTTGTTTTTTTATAGCATGAGGTACTGAGATAATGACTTGGTGATTGTTAATAACAAGTCTGACTTGTCAGTTGTGCTGGATTGCGTTCTCTGCATTGCTGCTGCTCAAGGCTGATGCAGCCTGAGAGAGGAGGTGGGGATGTTCTGTCATTGCTTCTGTTTTCTCTTTTAATATTTGAATCACTGCATTTGGAAGCTTTCGTGAATGCACAATGTGTTGTTTGAAAAAGGGTCCTAAATTAGATATTAATTTGTGTTGGGCCTTCATTTATGGTTGAAGACATTGATTTTTCCATGTTCGATACTGAGTGAACTTTTGACTGGAAGTTTTGCCCAGAGAACTGAAATGATGTCAAATGTCTCTAAAATATGCTGTGATGTTGTTATTAATATTCCCTAGAATACTTGTAAATTGGGTTAAGGTATAAGTGCAAAATCAGATTTTTAAAGTACATTTGCTTTGGTTTTTTAAAGATTTTCACATATGTGGAAGGGTGGATTTTATTTTTGCATTAAAATTCCAGTGTATACTTAGTTATATTTTGTTTTTCAAATGTTTGAGTTGTCATAATTAGAAAACATTAAAACTGGTTCTAATGAGACAAGGATGAGCTTTCTGCATATTTGATTTTCAACTCTCATGTTGAGTTCAGAACCTGTATTTGCTTATTTTAAACACTTGCCACTACAAACTTGCAAGTAACAGGCTGCAAAGTGGTCGTAATTTGGTGTGACCTTTAACTTGGCTGAAATTTAATTAGGCTTAAACACATTTATATAGAAGAATCTTGTGTAGCTTCTTGTCTGTATTACAGAAATAATGCTGCTGAAGTGATGGAATATTTTTTTTATTTAGAAAGCGTTATAGGTCATAATAATGCATAGTGAATTGCAGAGATAACATCCACCCATAATTAAAATTTGAAATTCTCTCTTGCTATCCGAACTCATTTGTTAGGTAGCTGCCTTTGTTTCTAGATCTCCTGAGTGTGACCTTACCTTTCTGCAGGAAATGGATGTTCATCGGTATCTTCACATCACCTGAAAAATAACCCTGAGGAACTACTGGGTTTTTTAAAATAAAGAAAATATAATTGTTTAAAACAAAAAAGAAATCATTAGGGCACGTGTTCTGCAGGATTTTGAGAAAGCAGTTACTATTGTAGGATTGTATCTGCATGCAAGTGTGTGTTTTGGTGCACAAGCCATGCTCTTGTTTTATGGTTTTGCTTGTCTGGAGGAAGCCTCGGGAGTGTTTCCTGCCCAGGACTGGGGAGGTTTTAGAGCTGGTTCAGGTGAGAAGGACCAGCACTGCAGCTGCACCTCCACAGCACCTTGTGCTCCTGGGGCTTTGCCCCGGCCGCTTTGGCAGCCAGTGTGCACAGAAGGCAGTTCCCGAGTTCTCCCTGCTGATGCGATGCTGTAGTGTTTGTATTCATGTCAATATGAGCTTTTTTATAGAAATGGAGCAAGATTTTCTTGCAGTAATAATGTCATTCAGCTTTCTTAAATGTCTTGGTTTATATGTTGAACACTTGAAACATTTTGATAATTGCTGTTCCTCCTCAACCGAGGAATAGCTTGCTAGATATGAAGAGATTAAACAGCTGGAGTTGCTAATACAGAATCACTGAATTATTTAGGTTGGAAAAGACCTCTGAGTTCATCAGGTCCAACCTGTGACCGATCACCACCCTGTCAACCAGACCATGGCACTGAGAGCCACGTCCAGTCTTTCCTTAAACACCTCCAGGGACAGTGACTCCACCACCTCCCTGGGCAGCCCATTCCAATGTTTAATCACTCCTTTGTGAAGAAATTCCTCCTGATGTCCAAAAATTCCTTCTAATGTCTAATTCCATATAGATGAATTGTGCTGCTGCAAAGAATTAATTAATTAAGTTTGAATTAATCTGTGCCATAGCAGTCTGTTATATATATGGAATACTTGTGCATTGAAACATATTTAAGTCTAGGTGATGCTCATGCTTTTTCTAGGACTGAAGTTAATTCCCAAATTGTTAATTCTGTGGGGGATTGTAATGTGGTAGGTATTTATTACCCCCATTGTCATTTATGCCAAACAAATTTTAAAAACACCACAGTGCAGTATCAGGACAAGATGCATTTATGTGTTCCACAAAATAATCGTCAGGATTAGTAGGACAGGCACCCTGGGTAGGTATTGGTCACTATGGCTTTAATGGGACACTACTGATTTTTTACCTCTATATTTTGCGTATCAAGAACTTAGCTGATACTCAGTTGTCCAGATTCATCAGTTTGTCCCATATTTGTGCACACCCCTGAGTAGTTTCCCCTGTGTTCCAGGTGTTTTGTGCCGCGTGCTGTAGCCTGAAGTGCAAGCTGCTGTACATGGACCGAAAGGAAGCCAGAGTGTGTGTGATCTGCCACTCAGTGCTGATGAATGGTGAGTGGGAAGGGAATCCGAGATGTGGCACTTCACTGGCTTTGGGTGGAGCTGCAGTGAGGGTATTAAGAAAAAAAACAGCAAATACTTTATTTGTGTGGGTAAGTATTCTAAAACAGTAAAGGTGCTTGAGAGGCTGGTGTGGAATCCCTGTGAAGGGCAGAAAAACTGGTAAGGGTGCAGTGGGTTTGAAAGCTTCCTTTTGGGAGTGGTCTACCAGGATGGCAAAACCTATGACTTTTGGCTTTTTTTTGCTGTTAACTCAGAAGTGTACTCTGTATGCTTTGTTGCCTGAGTAGATAACCTGCTACACATTTATATGGAATGCCAAAGAGGAGAGTAATGCAGTTGTGCCTGTTCTAGATTATGCACTATAGGAGATTGGGAAAGTAGTATTTATCCAAAAATTAATCCTACTCCTCTTTCTTCTTAACTTCTTGGTGCTAGATTAGGAGGTCTTGTCTAAATACAGGTCCATAAATGTGGACAGCTGATCTTAGGTTTTTACTTTGGGACGTTGCTGGGGTCTGTCAAAGCCAGGACAGTGCTGTGGCTAAAAGCCTGGTGAGAACATGGGACACAGGAGAGAGGTCACAAGTAGTTCTGAAGTTAACATGTAGAACTGATAGGAAGTTCTATCAACTCTTCTTGGTGTAAGGAAAGACTCTGCTTGGTTTTGACCAGCGGGCTGTGGAGTGTATTTTGTGTGTCGTCCTTTATTGTATTAACAGAGCTGTGCTATAGATATGGGCAAACACAGCACTGTCTTGAGGCCTCTGAAAATCTCCAGAACGTCCCACACTGGCAGTTTCCTCTGGGTGATGATCTGTCCAGCTGACTTATGCCCATGACACTGAGACAGCTGTTGCTGGAAGACACAACGTTCAGTTTTTATGTCTTGAGAAGGCAGAGAAATTGGGTTAGGTTGAGAGAGGACCCATGTGAGTGCTTAAATCATGAGATAACCTGTCTCATCGTGAGAAATTCCAGGCATTTTGGTTTATTAGTGGGAAGGTGAATGAGTGGCTTGGTCATGGGGTATAAATATATATCTGGATCACTGAAACTTGATGCCAGAAGTTAATTCAGGGGTAGAGGAAGGTCTGACAGGTGCATTCTAACACATAAAAGGTAGAATGAGAAGTCAGACAAATCCAGGCTCTAAATGCAGACTTTTAACTGTTAGGATAACTGTTCAGTAATTATCAGGGTAGTTTATCATGGAATCTCTATTGCTGCAATTGTTTAGCTAAACTTTGGAGACTTTTAGCAAAGATTCTAACCAAGAATTAGTTAGGAAAATTGTGGTTTGTGTCAGCATTCACACAAAGTAATTTTGGCAGTATCTTTACATATTACTGCATAGTGGATTATTTGGGCTGTTTTCAGAAAGGTCTCTTACTTTGTTGAACATCGAAACTAAAACAGTAAAATTAAGGTCATAGCTTTATTTTTTTCTCCAAAGAAGTTGAGTAATGGTTCAGGTTAGGTTGAAAGTAACTGAGTGCTTAGTCTTGAGATGAGAATCAAAAATTAGTAGACAGTATCTGTAATTAAACAGGAATCATTTTCTCAAAAAAAATTCAAAAAGATGAAATGTTTCAAAAATATTAAACATTAATTGGTGTGCAGTGGTAGGTTTTAATTATTATTAATTCTTTACTCTTGGCCAAATGTGTAAGGTGACAGGAAATTGTAGGTTGTAATATCTAGAAATTAAAAACGAGTCTCAGTAATGATGCTGAAGGGGTTCTAAAGTGTTACATTTTGGGATGGAGAAATGAACACATTCCAAGGTGTACAAGAACAAGGAATTACAAATATACTTAGCAAAAGACAGCTGGCTTGTTGTGGTGGTGAGTAGGGTTAATTTTCTCTGGGGGGAGGGAAGAAGCTGAAAATATTTCAGTTGAAACCAAAGTGTTGTTTTAAAAAGACATAATAAAACTGATCATATTATAATGATTTCCTTTTGAAAGCCTCTCTGTGCTGTTGCCAGGACAGATGCACATTAATGGCAGCAAACAGTGACATCAGTGCCTGGTTCATTCCAGGGCCGGGGCTGTGCTTGTCCCGGCTCCCTCTGTTCCTGTCCCTGCTGCAGTGCTTCGTGGTGGTGCTTTGGGTTACTGGTTAGTTAACCTGTAGCCTGACTGTATCCCACCCCTCCTGATCCTTCCAGTTTCTTTGTCAGTGCAGGTTTTGGGGCTTTTGTCCCTCTCAGTGCAGCAGGTTAAGCATTAATCTTTGCACAGCCTTGGAACTGGGGGTAGGAACTGTAAAAGCAGTTATTTCATTTGATTGCTCAGTACCTGGTTTGTGTTTGACTGGGGTGTGGGGGGAGGGTTGTGTGTTTGCTGGCACGTTTGCTTGGCCAGGCTCTGTTTCATCGGTTTCCAATGCTATTTTTAGTGTATTTTCATTTGGTAGATATGCTGACTTGGCACTTTGCTCCATTTAAAGAAGGCTTTAAGAATGCTCTTTTACCGTGCTATGACTTTTTTAATAAAAGAGTCCTGGACGTGTAACTTTGTGCATTTTTAATACGTTCTTCTTTCAGGACTTTTACTATAACTGATACAGAACTGCTGTTTAAAAAGTGCTTTAGTTCAAGTAATTTTCTCAACTGGAATGTCAATACCTTTTTCATTGGCAGACATTTCACTCTTGGTTTTGCAGGTTGATGAGGGGAAGCAGAAAGGTTTATGTTCTATTGAGTTCTGTTTGGGTTTTTTTTTGGTTTTGTTATTTCCACCTTGGTTTTCTAACGATTTGCAGCTGAAGGAACCCAAGGATGTACTTGCTCTGGGAGCTTAGGTGCCGTGATATTTATGCCTTACTCAAAGAATGCATTTACTTGTAGCATACTAATATGATTGTGGGTGCAAGCACACATATTAATTTTCTGGTATCTTGCTAGAAGCCTTCCTTAGAGGTGGAAAAGAAGTAGTACTGTGGAGATAGTCTGGTTTACTCACTGGAGGAGATTTTTGTATGTTAGATGTTGTTGACAAAGAAGATTTATGTGTTACTGTTTGGCCAATTGAATTAAGGCTCAAGTCATGCCTTCCAAATTAATAGCATAGGGGGTTTTTTACAGTTAAGAATAAAAGTTGTTGATCTGTACTCAACTGGCCTGGATATAAAGAAATGCAAGGTGCTTTTTATCATAAATGAAAGATAAATCTGCTCAAATGTTCTGTGCGTTATGAAACATTTGTAGTAGGAATGTCTGTCCATGCAGTGTGATGTATTTTATATATATATTTATGTATACATAGGCTGTGTTTTTTGATTAAATCTTTGAAGAAGAAACAAAATGAAGCATGAGAAACTAAGCATCACTCAAGTCAAAGTGTATTGTTAACATTTTCAGAAAATACTTCTTTATGGACTGGTATTTTTATTGCACAGGGCCAGTACAGTTTCTTCTCATGCTATGGATTTTCTTGCTTAATTGCTATCTCCTGGGCTGTTACATGAAGGGAGGTGGCAGGGTCCATACTGACCACAGCTGAGAACACAGTGTTTTGGACTGTTAGATACCTTCCTCTGTGTTCATGGCTCTTGTTCTTTGTTTGCTTTAGCTCAAGCCTGGGAGAACATGATGAGTGCCTCAAGCCAGAGCCCTAACCCTAACAATCCCGCTGAATACTGTTCTACTATCCCTCCTTTGCAGCAGGCTCAGGCCTCGGGCGCCCTGAGCTCTCCGCCTCCCACTGTCATGGTACCTGTGGGAGTTCTAAAGCATCCTGGAGCAGAAGGTAAGAGCACTTCCTTTTTCTTTTAGTTTACCCATAGTAAGAATTTGGAAAGAATATCTGCATTTCATCCATTCCAAATAATAGCTAATGCCAGCTGTGCTATTCCTGCCCATTCCTGTGCTGTTCCTGCTATTCAGCAGGGACATCAGGCTTTTCAGGATGTGTAAACTATTCTCAGTGGTTGTGTCTGTACAGGATGCTGCCCTAGGGAATGCATTAGGTGATGATGCCTTAAGTTCCTTCCAATCCACATTTTTATAGTTATTTTTTCCATTTTGCTGTTTTATACTCAGATTTTCCAATTTCCTAGCTAATGTTGCTGTGAGATTTTAAACCCTGTTTTTTCACGTTCTCTCCAGTGGCTCAGCCTAGAGAACAAAGGCGTGTTTGGTTTGCTGATGGGATATTACCCAATGGAGAAGTTGCCGATGCAGCAAAGCTGACAGTGGCTGGGACAACTTCCACAGGAACCTTAGCAGTGTCTCATGATCCATCAAAGCCCATGGCCAACAACACTTTATCAGCAGAAGTAAGGGAGCGTTTGGAATCCTGTGTTTGCCTTGGTTGTGAGTGGTGTGTGAGTTGCTGTGGTGACTGCAGTAAGACTGCTGTAGGAAATCTGCTCAGGCTTGTCTTAGTATGTTGCATAGCAAGTGTTGTCCTTATTTGAATGTTTGCAGAGTGCTGAAACAACCTTATTTTTTAAAATGGAATGAGGATTTTTGGAGGAGAGCACTAAGAATGTTTGTTGTCTGTGTGTCTTCCAACTGTTTGGCTGTACAGCTGGTGTGTGAAGGATATTTGTGTAATACATGCTTTAAAAAAGGTGAGTCATGGTCAGTAAGGAGTTTGAAACAATAAGATTATCATAGTGTGGATCAGAAGAATACTCTGTCACAAAATTCTGTATGCAGGAAAGTGCAGATAAAATCTAACAACGCTAAGTCCACCATACCCTGTGTCAGTGGAATTGAGGCTCTAGAAAAAGTTCAAATGGGAATAGGTGCATTAGGATTTTGTGAAGAAATGGGTATGTGTGGTGTTAGAGAAGGGAGGTGCAGTCTCTAAGCAGACTTTCTAGCAGTAGTTCACATACAGGAGTCATCACGTGATCATCTATTGTTACAAAGCCAATTTACTTGGTGCTTCTGTTTGTCCAGCAGACACAGATTCCTTCACCGACATCTATAATAACTCAGCCAGCCAGCTCTTACATTTTTATCATTGTTGCTGTTTTAATGTTGTCCTTCCTTGTTGTTTGCTTCTTGTAGACTGATAATGCCTCTGTATTCTCGGGAAATATAACTCAGGTTGGCAGTCCTGTTGGCAGTGCAATGAATCTGATTCCTGAAGATGGTCTTCCTCCAATTCTCATCTCCACTGGAGTAAAAGGAGGTGAGGGTATAACTTGGCAGCCAGCTTTTATGCTTACCAGATGCAATAACCTAATGGCTACTGTGTTTATTTTTAAAATAAGATGCTGGCAGTGTACTGAGTATTTGAAGGAATTCTCAGTAAGCACTCGTGGGTAAATGTTGGGCCACTCCTTTGCACGATTGGTCCCTATTTGCATCCAGGAAGGGCCCCACCTTGCAATGAAATTCCTGTAACAAGTAAAACACGAAGCAAAAAATTAACTGCAGTCCAGAAACATGTGCTAATTTCTTCACTAATCGGACTGTGGGGAATATTTCACACAGAGATAGGTTTTAATTAGTCTTATGAATATTCATGCTTCCCTTCTCTGAAATTCTGTTGGAACGTGGGCTCTGTCTGAGGCATCCCCAAGCACTGTATTCAACGACATTATTGCACATCTTGGCCCACAGTGCAGTTTTTAGTCATTGTGATGTCCCCTTATGGAGGATCCAAGTGGAGGAGGCTTCAGAAAATTAAAAAATAGTTTTTAAGAGATTAAAAAAATTGTATTTGTTTATGGGAAATTACTTTCTACTGTCTGATTCATGGCATCCATTAATACATTCCTGGAATGAACTTATTTTCTCTTATTTGGTTGTTTTATTCCTATCAGATGTTCTGCTGACACAGTTCCTTTCTAATGTTAAGCTGGAAGTAACCTTTTATTTCAGGATAGTGTCAAAACCAAAATGTGAGCAGCATTTAATTTCAAAACAGATCTGTTCCAACCAGTGTTAGCTGTTCGTGGTAGTCCAGGACTGATGCCCTTCTGCCTTACTGTGATTTAAGTAACAATTCTTAACTCTTTGTCATTTGGGATGACATTGTGACGTTGTTGACATTTTGACACATTTCTCAATTTCATTTCAATTTTCTCCTCTAGTTGATACTGAAAAATAGTTGATTTGTGAAACGAGCTGCACCTTTTTAAAGGATGTGCAGAGGCAATCTCATAAATTCTGTTGAAGTTTAAAAATACCAGCCTAGGAAACGATCAATCAAACCAGCAATACTTAAATAAGTGTTTGTCTAAAAGGTCAAAACAGTAAAAAGAATTAGAATTGGGGTTATCTGATTATAATGTGGAGTCTGTACCAGTAATTTATGGATTTCATTGTGTTTGTTTCTTTCGTAGACTATGCTGTGGAAGAGAGACCTTCTCAGATCTCTGTCATGCAGCAGCTGGAGGATGGTGGCCCTGACCCTCTAGTATTTGTTTTAAATGCTAATTTGCTGTCCATGGTAAAAATAGTAAATTGTAAGTGCTTATTGTTAAGTAAGTCTTGGTCTGAGAGGGGAAATGTTATCTAGATTATTAGTAGGAACAGCAGCATTATCCTTTGGTAGGATAGTCTCGGAAAATGTGTACAGGTTGAAAACTTTGTACTGAGCCATATTAAGTTAAATGGCAAAAGGCCCTTTTCTGGTCATTTAGGTTTTCGGTACGGATAATTTTGTGTAGAAAGTATAAACTGGACTGACAGAGCCTTCAGTTTCAGGTTTGGAGATCAATGTCTCCTGTAGAGCTTGGTAGGGCAGGGTATTTTGTCATCCATTTTCCTTTGGTTGCTTCACTTATTCCCCTGGCATCCCATTCTGGGAAAAGCAGATGGGATCCCATGATAATGCAGAGGTTCCATTCCACTGTGCACCTGTTCTGTCCTTTTCTGTCCTGTGCCTCTGTGTACCTGTGCTGAGGGAGGAGTGGGGAGGCAAACGGATGGCTTCTCATGCCAGTTCCTCAGCTGATCTCTTCTGGGTAGAAACATGATGGAGAAATTGGGAAGGACAGTTTTGTATTAATAAATTGTTTATAAACCTTTCAGCATCTCTTAGATTGCAGTACAGTGTTTTACATATGTATAGAAAGGTATTATGTTACAGACACAGGTTTTATTTTAATAACTCAGTACTCTCAAGAAACGAAGCTCAGAGCATGTGTCATTACTAACATTCCTGTGAAGCAGAACGACACAGTGAGGTCTCATGGAGACACCTGACATCCAGCTCTCCACATTAAGAGAGATATCACTGTTGGAAACTGTTTTAGCTGTCAGGATCACGGTACGCACAGCCAACAGCCTGGCCTGTTCCCAGGCTCCTTCATTCGCATTTAAATCCTGTCCTTTCATTTGAATACAGAAACTGCTAAAAGTCTACTCTGTGGTGTTAATCCCAAGATCTGACTGGGAGCTGTAATGCTCTGGCTCTTCCGTAGCTGTAAATGGGAATTATTGAGCTGCTCTTGTTTTGGATGTGCTTGCTCTCACGGTAACAGATGTAGGACGTAATTTGTCTGTGTGACAGATAACACAACAATACATGCTGTAAAACTGATTCTTGCAAGAGCTGTCTTCCTGCAGTGAAATTTAGGCATCGTTTTTGCAATTCTGCTCTGCTGATGCATGTTTCCATCTGTGCAGATGTGAACAGGAAGTGCTGGTGTTTCACCACGAAAGGCATGCACGCAGTGGGGCAGTCGGAGATTGTCATTCTCCTGCAGTGTTTGCCTGATGAGAAATGTTTGCCTAAGGATATCTTTAACCATTTTGTGCAACTTTACCGGGATGCCTTAGCAGGTAGGAATGCTCTCTGTTAAAAATGCTTTGGGTAGATAATCATACAGGGTCAGATACATTTTTGTCACAGCAAATGGCTCTTTTTGTATAAAAGAATATAAGAAGTGAATAAGGATCAAAGCTGATAGGGGGGTGAGTTGTTGATGGTTAGTATCCAGTGTTCTAGTCACCTCACCAAATAGAATGCTGGTAACCTGGGGAGCTGCTCCAAAGATCTTCCAGCCAGAAAGAAAATTTTGAGAATTCTTGAGGCTAGTATGTTCAATAACCCCAGACCAGGTAGTTCAGAAGTTTGATTCTCATAGTAGCTGTGTCTATTCCCACACTATGGAGATCCTATTTATATTTTAAAATAATATATGTATATGTGTGCCCAGAATGAACTGTAGAGCATTTCAGAAATTACCTCTGAATTTTGAATTTTTGTATCTCGATTGCAAGATCTTTATATAAACCATTGCACATTTTACATTTGCTAAGTAAATAGGCTTCCACTTCTAGTATTATTGTTGGACCTTAGAATTCAAAAATCCTTGCATAAGGAAAAATGCAAGTATTTGGTTCCACTTATCAGAAAATAAAGCTTGTTTTCCAGAGATGAAGTTGGATCACATTAAGGTTATATGCTGAAAATACATTTACAAGAGGTTCTGTTTATCATTCGTAATGCCTTTGGAGTGACTGAATCCAGTACTTTAATAAAATAAGGAAAGATATTTGTTTCCTAAAATATCTTTATACAACAAAGGTTGGCTTGTCCAGAGAGGTTGCCAGGTTCAGAATGTATTATTATCACATGTCATAATGGATCTTGTGTGCATGGCAAACAACTGCCTTTCTAAACCTCAATTCATTTGCAATTCTTTGTCTTATAATGATGTTATTCAGGGGGAGATAGATATGAAAAATGGCAAGCGTGTGTATATAAATGTGTATATATGTACATTACAGATATAAATCCAGCTTGGTGTGTGTATATTGCTATGAAGTTCTGTATAATTACACTACAGAAATACATAATTTATAACTCCTACATAATGTATTTGGAATTCTTTTTTTAGTACTGTAGTGGTAGTAATTTGATATCCTACAATTCCACTGGTGCAAAGAGCTGCTTACTATTGTACAATTCTTAATCAGAAACCAAATGTCAGTGTTGAAGAATTCCTGTGTGTGTTTTCTTTTGGTAGGATCTGCTGTGTGTTGTGTTTCAGACATGAAGGATGAGTAGACAGACACCTTCAGTTACTGTATAATGCCTGCAGGTTTTGTAGATAGAGCACCTTGATAAACTCCCAAAGCACTTTGGAATGCTCTCTCCGTATCCATCCTTTTTTCCTTTCCTAGGCACGTGTTGTTTGAGAGGCAGAACGATCTATTAGCATATTTGTACCTCTGGCTGCTTTAAACATTATTCAGGCAGAGAGGAGGTGATGCTGTAGGGGTTTCAGTTTGGTGTCTGTAATCCCTTGGAGGTGGTGAGCAGTTTTCCTGCTCTTGTAGGTGGAGCCGTGCTTTCCAAGCTGTTCATTTCAGAGGTACTGCACCTCTCCTGGCAATGAGATGATGGACATTTAGAGCAAACAAGAATTCCCAGCAGAATTTAGAGACTATTTAAAAGCCTGTCTCACCATTTCATTTTTCATTATATAATACATTGGCTTAAATTTATTCTTTATCAGGAACTGAAATAAATTCTAGGGATGTTTTTTATTTCTTTCCTTTAGTGTAAGTTTTCTTCAAAACAGTAATAAAATAAAAAGGCACATACAGTACTTTTTATTGGAATGGAAACAAGAATTACTTTTAGCCATGTTGATTTTGCTTTGAAGTGATTTTAGGTTTCTTGTGTTTGTTTTCAGCTGAAAAACACAGCATCCCCTTTTGTTTGATTAAAGCCCAATCCATGGCAAATTATTTCTTCATGAGTCTCATGAATTTAGTAGTTTGAATTCTGTGCTCAAGCTTAGAAGCACCAACTTTTATGTACTTGTGCCTCTTCCCAGATGTTTCTGCTTTCCTGAAGGGATAACTTGTTCTGGAGGCTGAGTCCTGCCCTCTGTGCTGGGTGTCATTTGCAGGGTGGCTCTGGCAGGGTGGTTGCAGAGAGATTTTGAAGGAAAAATGGCATTTTTCACTATAGGCTGTATGCATGTGAGTTATAAAAAAATAAAGTTGTCAGTTAAGGCAAGTATTCGTTGCTGCTCACTTTTCATCACTTTATTTTTCCTCTGGCCCCTCTGCCATCAAGCTCCCTGCTGTGTTGCTTTTCTTGTTCTGAAATTGGAAGCTAATGATTTCTGTTGTGGTTGTAGTAGTTGTACTGCTGTAGTAGTAATCCCATGATTATCCTTGTCTGTTGGCTATAAGCCTGGCAGTGAATGGGAAAATGAGAACTTCTGACCGTCTGAATGGGTACTTTGAGGCAGTTGGATGTGTTAATGTAGTGCTGCCAGAGATGCCCTAGTGCATCAGCTCTGTGCTGGAAGACAATAAAAGCTACTGTTACTTTTGTGGTGGAAATGTAGATCTGGCAACTGCCTGGAATGGCTTTGTGGACACCCTGGTTTTTCAGGATATTCCTTGTGAGGGTGGATCTATCCCAAACACAGTTTGCGTATTTTTTTTACCCAGCCTGGCTTTAATTAAATGTGGTGGTAGTTAACAGTAGATCTGTAAAGAAGCCCATGTAGATGTTCTGAACAGAGAACAGCTTAACTGAGTAACACACTCCTGCAACTGGTCTGTGGAAAGGTGGAGACAAAATCAAACTTCGTATGAGGTGTGTGAGTGATGTTTGGAAGACTGCCACAGAGTAGCCTGAGAAAGTTTTGGATGCTGGCAGCTGCTGCTCTCACTGATAGTAAGTGAAGCATTATGGCCCTTGGCAAGAGGAATAAGTTCTTTCCAAATTACTTTCAGATGTGTTTCAATAAAGAGATGCTGACCATGGCCAGAACTTTGAATGTGGAGTTCATATGGTTTTTCTCAGTGTTGGCATCTGCTACAGATGCATTGTGCCAGCAAGGTGCATCCATGGTCTTGACTCTTCTGTGGCTCTTCGTGGCTCTTGGAGTGATTGGGTTTGTGTTCCTTTTCCAAAGGAAATGTGCTCATTTGCTCTTGAAGAAAATCCATGTGGCAGGATTGTTCACAGGTAAATACTGCTTTGCATCTCTTGCTGCAGGTCTGGGATGCTGGGGTTTTTGGGATGCCAGCAGTGTTTGGTACATGGCAGTTCTTGGCTGTAATGGATGGCAGTGGAATGAGGGTGGATGGATGCAGCCGACTTCCCCAAGCCACGTATAAATGCTTTCCTTGAGTCTGGATGCCAATACCTTTTTTTTGACCTGGCTTTAACCAAAAGATAGGAATTACACATTAAGAATTTAACCTCGCTGCTTTTTTGGTAAAAGTACCTTCATGTGGCTTCACCACATATTGAGAGCAATAAACAAATGCAGGAATCTTTTTTTTTTCCCTTTACCTTTCCTGGTATAGACTATTTTGAGTCCAGAAGGGATTGCCAAACTGCTATACAAAGCACATTGTTCATCACAGAAAGAAATCTGAAATAAGTGAAGAATTCAAAACACCGTGGATCACGACATCAATGGATAAAAGCATCTTTTTTTTCTAGGGAACTTTGTAGAGATGCTTAAGATTTAAAGTCAAGGATAACCCAGTATAACTGAGAAGAGAGTAAGTACTGACCTCCTGCAGAACTGCTTTAGATGCATTATGCACACTTAAGGCACTTCCTAAATAATGTCAGTTGTCTGATGTCAGGTGCTGGAACTTAATATATGGAAAGGCACCTTTCTGCTCACTCTGCCTCATTAGAAAGGAAGTTGTGATATGTTTTAAATTCAATTACACGCTTTTGCAAAGGATAGTTATTTTGGAAGGTTTTTCTGACGCCTACACTTTCTCTACAAGCCTCTGAAACAGTTCTGTGCTTAAAATGTGTAATGGTGCAGTGGGTTGGGTTTGACAATGTCAGGCTGGTAATAGCAACTTCTCAGTGCGGCCTTGGCTTGGAACCACCTTCAGAGACAGGGCAGGAAAGGCTGACAACCCCTGCTCAGTGCAGGAATGTTTGTGGGACAAGCCCAGAGAGGCTTTTGACTTGGTTGTGCTGACTGAAAAGGACACTACAGAAGTGTGTAGGAAAACACTTGCTTCTTCCCATGCTGTCCACATCCAGGCTCTTATGCTGTTATAAATAATGAATTGCAGCACAACTACCTAATCCCAATAATTTGTCCTCTTAAAGTAGTGGCAGCCTCTTGGAGCTTGCACTGTGCGAGCTGCTTGTGTCAGAAGGAGTAATTTATAATGTTGTGGCTTATGGAAGGAAAGGGCTGAACAGCTGAGTTGCAGATTCCACTCTAAGGGTTTTTTTCCATGTTTCCGTTGGCTGAAAAATTCTTATTAAGGCATCCCAGGCGTGTGAGCCTTGAAGCTCCATCTCCTGAAACGGAAAAAATAAGTAGTCATCCCCTTCTGCTGCAGCACTTGGCACCAGTCTCAAGTGGAAATGTCTGATTGCTTTGTCATTCCAGTGGGCAGTGCCACACGTCTCAGATCCATACAGGATTGTATAGCTGCACTTTGGCTGGCCTCTTGCACACAGAAAATACACAGAAAAGGGGACAGAATTCAGTGCAGTTTGGCAATTCATACACGTCATACACTTGAAGGGTAAAAAGGATTATTATGGTCATGCTGTTGGAAACGAGAACCTCACCAAGTAATTTTATTATCAGGCCTGTAGCTCTATTTGGGTAAGAACAGATGGGAAGGGGAAAAGGAAGTATAAATGAAGAAGAGGCGATTAGTGAGGGTAGGTGGGAACTGCAAAAGCAAACCAGTGCCAGCAGCTATTTTAGATAAGTGAAAATCTTTCTCATGAACACCAGTGGATACACTGGTTTGCACTCACTAGCAGGATGCCCAAGTTGGTGCATTGGTGTAGTCACTGAGCAGGCAGTAGTGTTACAGCACAGCTGACAGAGGTGCATTTGCACATGGGCAGGAGCGGGGATTCTCGGCAGGTGACATTTGATGTGGCTCTGTTATTCATGGTAGTTTGACCAGTAGCTACTTTTCATCAAGTATGCTCAGCTGAGAAGTTGTAGCCACTCTTAAGAGTTCCGCAGTTTGATCTGGGTGATCATGTCAGCTTTGTGTATATCTGTAAAATTACAGGTTGGCTTTGCAGGACAGTGGCAAGTTTTAAGTGAGCCCCATCCTGCTATGGATTGCCTGTCCTGCCAAAACTGTCACCTTCTAACAGGGAACTTGAGAATTTACTTCGTGCAGCACCGTGTGGGTACAGAAAAAGAAATCCACCAAGAGACCCTCAAATTTGAAAAACAAGGGAACCCCTGAGCTTATTTGTTAGTTGGAGTATAAAAGGAGCCTTTTGCTTACAGACCTGCCAGTATCTATATCTAAAGCTGGAGGACCCAAGGTCATGTGAAGGACAATACTCAGTGGTGATTGTGCCAGCGTGGTCTGGGGGGGTGCAAAGTAGCATTGCCACATCTCCAGAGGGACGGCTGGAATAGCTGTATTATTCTCATAACTTGTATTACTGAGGATATCAAAGTATCACTTCTGTGACTCATATTTTTACTTACTTAAAACCTGGCATTGGTCTGTGTGTGTCTCGTGTGTGTAAAAGGAAGAAACTCTCCAGGTAGTGTCCAGTGGATGTGCAGATGGAGACACGCACATCGCTGCCTTGAGTTCAGATACAAACACTCTGTTATGGAGTGGTGGAGAAAGAGCAGAAACTTCTACTTAGCAGTCTCTCTCTGCAGGTGGGAAAGCCTGGGCTTGCTCCAGAAGCCCAGGAGGTCTGCATGAGTACCTCAATCCCATGCAATTCCTCATGAGTGGTGTGATCAAGCACACCACGCTCTCTGAAATTGTCTTTGTGTTTGAGAGCAAATCAGCACTATTAATATTCACATCTTCCTATGGAGAATTGTGATCAGCTGTTCTGTACATTATTTGCATGCTGTTGTTGTCATTTGATAAAAGGAATCACACCATGGTTCTTTGCTTCGATGTTAAATGCTGTGTTGGATGCTATAATAACCTAATCAACATTCAGATTCATTCAGCCATTTGAGTGTAAACATTTTTGGAAATTAGAAGCATCAAAGAGTAAAAATGTGAATAAAAATTAGTGATGTTTCTCCCCTGTGTCTCTCTCAGTTGCGTTTTACATTAAGTGTACTAATGAAATAAACAGTCTTTTGTGTAATTCTTGAAATGACCCAGATCTTCAATACATATCTGAGCAGGCACTCCAGTGGTTTGCCTGAATGGAAGGACAACCAGTGGACATTAACTGTTTGACCAGGTGCACATCTCTCCTTAAATTGCAGCTGAATCTAAGAGTTTAGTTCAAGCAACAGCAGTTTCTGCAGTGGAAGCCCCTTGAATATCTGTAAGGCACTGAAAACAGGCTTTGTGTGGGTGTTTCTGTAGTGCCAGGGCGAGGTTTCAGGTACCACCTTAGCAGCAATCCTGGCCTGAGCTCTCCTGTGATATCCTGTGAGGGTGGTGAGGCCCTGGCACAGGTTGCCCAGAGAAGCTGTGGCTGCCCCATCCTTGGAAGTGTTCAAGGCTGGGTTAAAGCAATTTTGCAGAGGAGGTAACCTGAGCCCCTGTGTGCAGCAAATCATTCTTTCAGATGTGGTTAATACACATTAATGCTTCAGGGAGCAAAGTGAATTTAATATGTCTTTTTTTTCCCTTCTGACAAAGTCTTGACAGTCTTGATACAGCTCTCAATCTAGTGAAGTAATGAACTGGTTTTTTTTTCCCCACAGGTAACATTGTTGGCAACCTGGGACATTCGTTTTTCAGCCAGAGCTTCCTTGGAAGCAAAGAACACGGAGGGTTCTTGTACGTTGCAGCTACGTATCAGTCCCTGCAAGACCTGGTGCTCCCAACCCCACCGTACTTGTTTGGCATCCTCATCCAGAAGTGGGAGACTCCCTGGGCTAAAGTGTTCCCCATCCGGCTGATGCTGAGACTCGGAGCTGAATACAGGCGTGAGTAGCAGGCACTGTTTGAGTAACTTCTGCAGGGGATGGGTGAATTCTGCTTTAGAGCACACCCCACAGCCGTGGATTGTGACCTGGCAGAGCCACCCAGGCTCAAACAGGCAAGGAAAAGCTGTGTGTCAGAGCTGCAGTGCAGAGCTCGGTGGTGATGTGACCTACAGCCTTTTTACAACTCTGCTGGGTCATCAGGGAGATTTTTGTGGAGACAAGTCTAGTTCTGAGCAGCTGTTTGTATCCATTTAGTGACCTGAGAGTTATGTGCAGAACAAGTCTGATTAGCTGGTGTAGTTAGGACATGGGAGAGCCTTTGAGCTCTTTCCATGCTGAAATGAAAGAGCATTTGCTTTTACGTTCATTTTCCAGAGAGTAACAATATGCGTGCAGGGGCAACAAACTTAGCAGTTTGTTGCAAAAATTCTGCTGCAACTAATAATAAATAGGCTGGAGAGAATGTTTCTTGTGAACAAAATCTTAGCAGTTAGCATGAAATTAGCATAAAGTTAAGATAAAATAATTTTCAAAAGACACTTACCATTGCTGGAGCAAAGACATTATTGGCTGTTTGTCCACCATGATGGGTCAAAAACTGTATGTCTTCCTCATCTGCAGTTTTAATTGGCAGATCTCGTTAATCTAAATTACTGTGAAAATTGTCTGTTGTTAATTTTTTCCAGAACTTTTCCAGAACATTTTAACAAAATAAGTTGTATAATATGCTGTACAGAGATTTGTCTCTTTAACTTTTAAAGTTTTGAGAACATTGAGAGTTTTCCATAAAATATGTATGTTGCTGGAGGAGAAAAATAAAATCCTCAAAATTTGCCTTCTGAGGATAAGGACTGAAGGTTAAACTTGTCCAAAGAAACATTTGTGTTAAAGGTGTGTAGGTTTTTGTGTGTATCTGTGGGCATTTTTTAAGTAGTGCATTTATTCCCATCAGTATTTAGAAAAACAAACAAAAATGCTGGTATTTTGGATGTGACATCTGTTTTTGAGCACAGAAAGAAATGTTTTGATAGTGACAAACGAAAGTACCTGCTCCCATATACTGGGAAGCCGGGCTTTGCATCATTCCTATAGCTGTGGTTTGGATTCAGGCCTGCTTCTTTGAGTTGTGCCAGTTGTGACTGCAGGGCACTGCCTGAGTTTCTCCCTGGAAGGTGCTGCTTTTGTGTCCTGGGTTTCCTTCCATTCTCTTTGCTGGTGGAATGTCAGAATCCAGCCATTTGTGCAGTGCTGCTGGCTGTGCAGATCAGATGCAGGAGGCCCTGGGGGTTGCTTGGTGTGCAGAACACATCTGCTGAGCATCCGCAGATCAGCCCAACAGCTCAGGCTCAGGGAATTTGGTGCCTCTGGGATGTAGCTCAGCTGCTGCTTGAAACCAGGGTGGCAGACGCAGGAAATTCAGCCCTTGTTGGTGCCTCAGGACACTGTGCATGGGTTGGTCACTGTGTGGTGTGTGGTGCTTTCAGGTGTCAAATCATTGTGCAGAGGCTGGAGCTGAGTTCCATCAGAAAATCCTCATGTTATTCACATGATGCTGAGCACTTTGCAGCCCCTTCTGACCACACTGGGACCTGGGAGTGTGGCATTTGGGGAAGTCAGGCTGAGTGTTTGCCTGAAGATAGTTTAGGAATCCTTCTTCAAACATGTGTTTGGGAAACCTTGGCATTATGTACCAGTGCATGAGTCATGTTCCAGGCATTGTGATGGCTTCTGCTGCAACATAACGTAATGCAGCCAGATCCATGCCCTGCACTCGGAATTGCATCACAGATGTTTAACAGGTATGGATAAGTCAGCCAAGGAATGCAGATATTTTACATCACTGACATACCACAAATGTCCTTTAAATTGTTTTTGACATACCCCTGCAGAGTTTGCCACACTCTCATGAAGTAATGAAAACAGGAAATAAAATAATCTAAGTTATCACTTGAATGTCACATGTCAGCCACAGAACTGAAAGACTGATGATGCTGTAGTGGAGAGCAGCAGGATGGTTGTACAAAAATAGAAGCCAATTCCAAGAAGTAGCCTGAAAAAAGCATTTAGAAAGGTCATCTTTGCCATCAGAGCCCAGGTCACTCAGTTCAGTCCTGCAGTGTGGCACCTGTAAGCTTTCCACATAATTATTCTTGTTTCTAGCATGGTGGGCAAGCAGCCATGACACATGTGTAAGGTGCATTATAATGTTAAACCCTTCTGCCCTTTTGCTTTTTAAATTCTAGTCTTTCCAGTCTCTTCTTTCGCTGCTGCTTACCACGTTCAACCAAGGAGATGGTATTTAGGTCTGGTTTTGCAGAGTCTGAGTATGTAAATTTCCATCTGACCTGTTCTGTTCTGTTTTATTCTAGTTTATCCATGCCCACTTTTTAGTGTCAGATTCCGTAAGCCTTTGTTTGGAGAGACTGGACACACGATCATGAACCTCCTTGCCGTAAGTCTGTGATGGAATTTGTGCATTTCATTGGTGTGAGTGGATCTGTGTGGGGAGATGGGGGCTCCAGGTGCACGTAGTAGCTGGAAGGTTTAGGAGATGCAAGAGGAAGTAGTGGGGATTTGGGTGAATTTACCCGCTTTTACTGAGAATGGGTGTTAGCTTTCAACAACACAGTGAATTGTAACAAGGTACCCAAATCAACATCCCAAACCTGGCTGCTGGAGGATGTTTGGATCTTGAAATAAGTGCATTATTTGCTCAGATTGCTTCTTCAGAAGTGCTGGGTCATCACAGTGTGCAGTCACAGCTCTCTGATTACACAGCGCTCCGACTGAAGAGAGGTTATTATCTCTTCCTACTTTGCAAATATTTTCAATATAGGAAATTCTCTTTGATGCATGACTTAATCTCACTGCTAGAAAAACTAATAACTCCATCTAGTAATGTAACAGAACACAGAGAGCAAATTGTCTTACATACAGTGATGATATTCAAGGCTGGAGAACATTAATTTTGATGTAAGAAAATGTGTGAAATGACTAACTGTCACAATGATGTTTTTTCATTTGTGTACTGCAATTACATGGGTTACACACTGTGGTGTCTCTGTCCCTCCCTTCCAGTCACTCATAACAATTATTTGAATGGGCTAAGTAGTAGTCACCAGGATAGTTATGAAACCTACAGTGTTAATGATGATCATCATCCCTAACTTAAAATCTTGTTTTAATTACCAGGACTTCAGAAACTACCAGTACACACTGCCTGTGGTCCAAGGTTTAGTGGTTGATATGGAAGTCAGAAAAACCAGCATCAAAATACCTAGCAACAGATATAATGAGGTAATGCTTATAATACATACATTTGTGTGCAGTTTCTTTGTGATTGGAGTACCTGGGATCTAAAGGAATTTTTATTTTATTTGCTACCACTAGGGAAAAATGCTTCAAAAGCAAATAATAACTGCATGATGCACACAGCTTTCGGAAGTGAATGAGCCTGGCTGCACAGGAAGAATGCAGTTCCATTTAGTATTAATTAAACTCTTAAACTCTTTTTCTTCAGGTATTTGAACTGTTTACATAAAGTGTCATATATTTGATTTGAGCAAGTTGAAAAACTTCACATTCGAGGTAAACTAGGAAGAGAAAATGCATTAGCTTTTCTCATCTGTATTGTGTGTTCCCACTCAAAGCATTTAGTAGTATTTGTTGGATTGATGATTATTTTATGTAAAAGCTTCCTCAACATCGAAATTTTATACTTAATTTCTGGTGTGAGAAAACCAGTCAGCATCTGTAGGAGTTAGTGCTGCTAACTAGAGAAAGCTGGGGGAGGAGGCTTTTGAACAGTAATAAAAGGGAACAGTGGAGAAGGGGATTGATTTTGTGTTCTGTCTGAAGAGAAAGGGGGTAGCTTGGCAGTTTGAAACCTGTCAGAGTTGGGGTGAGAGCAAACCTCCTGAGCAGAACTGTAAATGTTCTTTTAAGATCAGAGCAGAACGCAGCTTTGTCTCAAGAGGGAATTTCCCTGCAAGAAGCATTTGAGTAAAATAAGTGAGAAAAAAGAAATTCATTGAAAAAAAAGTGTTCTTTTATGAAGTTTGAAAAAGATGAAATTGATGAAGCCAGAAGATAAAGGGTCTGTTAAAAGGTGCTTTAATTTTTGATGCAGTTGTGCCAGGATGGAAGAGGTCAGCGAGGTTTGAATGAATTCAGTCTGGAATGGCACCGATGATGCAGTTCAGTGTCGGCTGTGCCTGGTGATTGCAAGGTGTCAGCTCCACTTGTGCCAGACACGGACTGAGCAGGACTCAGAGGGAATTCCTGTGTCAGGAACGTAGTAAAACCTCTGCATCGTGCTTGGGTTCTCTTCCCGGTGTGATGCAAGGATTCAACTTTTCAAATGGAGAAAGCATTACTTATTTAACATTATTACTTGTGATTAATTTGAAAAGCTGAATTAATAGAATTTTTTCATGAGTTTACTTTGAATTAAGATTCAGAGTTGGAAGGGACCCACAAGGATCATTGAGTCTAGCTCTTAAGTGAATGGCCCATACAGGGATCAAACCCATGACCTTGGTGTTATCAGCACCCTACTCTAACCAACTGAGCCAGTCTCAAGATGGATTAAACCACCAGACCTTTACTTTTTTCTCCATGTAGAGCACTGTTTAATTAGAAAAGACTGTTACTCAAACTATGGAGAAAAACTCATCTTAAACTCATTTTAAATCTCATGCGTGTACTAAATGGGGAGAATTCAGCCTGTGATTAATAAATCACACATTAACATATAGTTTTTCTATTAAATATATATTTTTGTCTTCAAAGTTATTTAATTTTTCTATAACTTAGAGGTCCCTAGTTGCCTGTTTAGTCCCTCAGCGAAGGTGACTGTAATTTCTTATCATTTGCTTTCTAACGAAGCAGTTGCCACATCCAGTTGTTTCTTGTTGTGCTGAAGGCAACTGCTGGGCTCCACAAAGGTGCCTGTTCTGGAGCTAAAATCCAGTTTCTGGAGCATGACATGATCAACTGGATGTGAAAGACACTGTTGTCTGATGCAAAATCTTAATTAAGTTTCCTCCCCAAACATTACACCTGTGCACATTTGTCAATAGCGAGCATCAGTTAATGTTTCTGACACTGTAATTAAGGTTTTACGTTGGACTGAGAGAGACAAATGTGTTGTGTGTAGCCTGCATGCTTATCAGCTCCAGGAAGCAGAGGTGGGAGTGTGAGTGCTGTTAGGAGATGTCAAATAATTCCCCATTTTTCTGGGTTTTCACTGCGGGGGGATTTGTGTCATTTAATTAGACTTTTTTTATTTTAAGCAAACATGTCATTTTCGTGTTTGAAACAAATTCCAGAGTTGGGTGACTCCCTCAGTTTTCTTTCGGATCAAAAATCACCAAGTCTGAGCCTCCACAAAGAGGAATAGTGGAAAAAAGAAAAGAAACTATATAATCTACCAGAGTATTTTGTCAAGGCGTGTGACTCGGTGTATGTTAGATGATGGTCAGCAGAAATGAAGGGCAGATGTGTCACAAACTTTTTTGGATGCTTTCTGGAGGCCTCCTTTGCAGAGAAAGAAAATTCTTTTGGATGTCTATGATTCGGATCTTTTTAAAAAGTCTTAAATTGGGAACACTGATCCCAGTTTCACCAGTTCATGCAGGTGAAGCACAGAGACAGTAAAGCTTTGGTGTCTGGTCGTGGCAGAACAGGATGAAATGGCCCCAGTCTGAGTGCCCATGTGGCACTGAACTGTGGAGGGGCATTTATGATTTATGTCATAAACAACTGTAGCTGTGTAAGCAGGCCAAGTACATCCTCCCAGGGTTTTTCTCATGGTTTTTTTCCCATGTATTTTTAAAACCAGGTAGAGATAGCAGCTTTTGCTGTAGCTCAGCTATCCCTTATACCATTTATTTTAATTGCACACAAGATGGCACTTCAAAGCATCCAGGCAGTAAAAGACCTGAACCCTCTTCTCAAAAGCAGTTTATGGTTCTGAGTGCTAAAACCTGACATGGAATATGAGAACTTGAGAAGCTTCTGATTAAACTGCTCCAAGAACCACCTATTTATAGAAGTGCTTGATGAACTGGGTGGAAATGCTAAACCTTTGTGTTTGCAGATGATGAAAGCCATGAACAAATCCAACGAGCACGTGCTGGCAGGGGGAGCGTGTTTCAATGAGAAGGCAGACTCGCATCTGGTGTGCGTGCAGAACGATGACGGCAACTACCAGACACAGGCCATCAGCATCCACAACCAGCCCAGGAAAGGTGAGGGGAGCCCTGGCTCCGCTGCTCTGCACGGCTGCTTGGCCCCTGTGTCGCTGCTCCAGCTTTGTGGGGCTTTGTGAATAGGCCACAGCTGGGTTTGGCTGGGTTTCACTCAGTTTTTGTTAGAGAAAATTAGTCTGGCTGCCAGCGTCCCTGACTGGACAGCTCTGTGCTGAAACTGGCTTAGGCAACACCTCTCCATTAATAAGGAGAGCTAATAAAGAGACCTGACCTTGGCATTATTGGATGTGCAGGTGAGGTTGTGGTTGCCTGTGCTTGACCCACACTATGTGAAAGAAAGACTAGGTTCAGCAGGACAGAAAGTTAAATAGGAATAACCAACCACAGCAGCATTTTAATAATGCATCTTCTCATGAGTTTCTTATAACATAAGAAACTTCTCATGTTCACCTTAATTAGACCATCTAATTTCCAGGGTATATTTTTGTTAAAGTAGGCTGAAAGGCTGCAGCAGCTATGTGCTGAGAATTTAAATGTTATGGGTTTGGGGACATTTCTGGCAAAGACGTTTATGCAATTTCCAAATGAGAACAAGACAGAGGCTGATTTGGATGTTTTGCAAGTATCGCTGGTCACTCCAGTAAGGGTACTGGCATGGAATGTCACTCAGGACTGATGGTCTTGTCTGACTTGTGTTAACTTCACCTATGGGACAAGAAGAGGGATTTCCAGCAGGAATTTCATGATGCTTAGTAGTCATTGAAGATAATTCTACTTTAGGTCAGGTGGCTTTGAGCTGTGGCCTTGCCGATGGGTTGGTGTTACAGCGTGATCCATAAACAGCTCACTCACAATCTGCCAGCTATGTGGGAACATTTAGAAGTTAATTGTGTACTTGATTACCCAAACCCAGTAACTCTGAAACTCTGAGGTGTGTAGGGCATGGAGAGGGAGAGTGATAAAAGACAAGCATTCATTCATTTAGACAAAAACTGTTGTCCAGTTTAGAAAATAACTGGGTGATTTGGCTTTGCATATCCAAGCTTATGATGTGCAATACAGGCACCATAATTCCAAGCAGCATTTGTCCTGATGCAGGGTAAACACCTCTCTGGCTGATAGAGCTGTGCTACCTGATTCTTGGGTAAGGCATTGCTTTGACAAAAGCCTCACTAAATCTCTCCTGTTGTTGTTGCAGTGACTGGTGCCAGCTTCTTTGTGTTCAGTGGAGCTTTAAAATCCTCTTCAGGCTACCTTGCCAAATCCAGTATAGTGGAAGGTAAGAACTGAACTGCTTGCTTAAAACACACTTCTCTCTTTGCCCAGTTCAGCTCTGTGGCTAGCAGGGCTCTCTCTGCTCACATGCCTTGGGCCTTGGAGTCATGCTGCTGCTTCAGCTTTATCCTACTTTTTAGCAAAAACCATCCTGTTCCCTTTAACAAGGAGGAATTTGTGCAGATGCTGCAAAAAAGGGTCACAAGAAAATGAGGGTAAGATATGAAATACTTGGCTTGGGAGCCTGTCATCGATTTACTGGTTTGGGTTGAATGAGGAAATCGTGAGCCTAAGGAATACGGAATGTATAATCCACCAGCCAGCAGAGGAAGCCCTGCTAAACTTCCTCTGCTACCAAATAGCTCTGCAGTGTGCAAGGGTATGAATGTGCATTGTTCATGTGCTTGTATGTGGGCAGATGAGAACATGACAGGTTGAGAGCACTGAGCTGGTACCTCTCGGATTTGGTTTGTTGTTGTATCGTGGAAGTAGCCGCCGGTGGGGTACTCCGGGCTGGAAGCTGTTAGTGCCTGCTAGCTGAGCTGCACAACTGTGCAGTCAGGTGCCTGCAGCTGTGACAGTGCAGGCAGCAGTGGTGTAGGAGTGCTCCTGCCCTTGGTGGTGAGGGATGCCAGGTGCCCACACAAGTAGTCAGTTGGCAGAGCCCTGCGGGCGAGCAGGAGCTCCTCGTGCTGCACCAGCTCCAGGCTTGCAGCTCTGAGCATGTGGCCGTGGGTGGGGTCCCCGGGCTGACAGGCAGCCCACTGCCACCAGAGCATGCAGGTCATCGTGCCATTTCCTGTGCCTAAACTGGTGGTTAGGGTAAGACAGAGGCACAGGAGGACTCAGTCTCTACATGGGGAAGTCTTTCAGTCCTGTTATTTTTGTCACAACTGAGATTGACCCAAAGTGGTGCTGAGTTAACGGCTGGACTGGATAACTTTGAGGTCTTTTCAACCTTAATTCTGTGAATCCAAATTCTGTATCTTTTGCCACTGTCAGGCAAGCACTGACTTCTCAAACACTGTCACTGCTGGAGTGCTGCTTCCAGAGCCAAGAGCAGAGATGGCTGAATGGAGCAGGGTCATGTGGGGGTTCTGAGGGTGGCCTGGAGCAGGTGTCAAGTTGTGAGGCAAACTCATGGGGACTTTGCTACAGCTGACTTCACCTGGGAGCTGCCCTTCCTCTTACTGTTGTGTTTTCCCACATCAGCACTCAGCAGGTCTGCATTTTAGGAATGTGAGTGTTCAGAAATGGTCTGATGGAGCACTGCTACCCATGATGCTTAAAATGAACTGTTATCTTCTGTTGCAAACAGAGGAGGGATGTTTATTTTTTTCTATATAGGCTCTGTTTGGCGTGGCTTATCTTGGCTCATGAGGATTGCTTGGTTCCCTAGATGGAGTGATGGTCCAGATAACCGCTGAGAACATGGACTCTTTGAGACAGGCCTTGAGAGAGATGAAAGACTTCACCATCACCTGTGGCAAAGTAGATGCTGAAGACCCTCAGGAACACGTTCATATTCAGTGGGTAGAAGATGATAAAAACTTTAATAAGGGGTAAGTAGAGGAGTAGTCATTTGACATTGGTGCCTGTTAAAAATTTTAATTGACCCTGTAAGGTGCATGAATCTTCAAATCAATAGGAATTAAAAATCTGTGTCTCTATTTTGAGTGGTAAGATGCAATTAATTGTAAGAAAAATGGAATTGAGATACCAGAGCTTTGGGGCATCAATTCAGAAAACTGGCAATGCTATGGATTTCTTTTGCATTGCCAATATCCAGTTATTGGAAACCACTAATCTGTCTCCAACTCTCAGTGCTGAACCCTGCACACTGTGGTCACTTTGCTCTGTTGGTGCTTAGCTTGCATTAAGTAGAGCTGGAAACAAAATTGCTGAACATCAACAGTATCTTTGGACACTTGATAATTAAACCAAAAGAAAGGTGGATTTGGCGGTTTAAGTATTAATGGCAGTAAAGTGCTGTTGTGATGGATTCCATATTTCAGGACTCAGCACCTAGAAGGAAGGATATTTCTGTAGTTTCAGGCTCTCCAGATCAATCTTAGGTTCTGCAAGCAAGTCCTGGGCTGTGTAAGTTATGTTTCAGGTATTGCTGGCCTACACTGAGTACAAATGAGCAAAAATCCAACCTGTGTGAAACGCCTTGTTACTCTGTCAGAACCTTACAGGATCTCAGCTCTGCTGCAAAGCTTTGTTGAAAACCTTCAGCAAGGTCCTTCCGGCACCTGCTTTACGTGTGTGACCCCTTCCCAGAACTGCCCTCTGATTCCAAGGTCATTCTCTTCTGCAGAGGGCTCTGTCCAGCTCAGGTGTTGTGCTGAGTCAGAGCTCACCCTTCTCCCTCCCTTTTGCAGCGTTGTGAGCCCTATTGATGGCAAATCCATGGAATCTATAACCAGCGTGAAGATATTCCACGGCTCCGAGTACAAGGCCAACGGGAAGGTCATCCGGTGGACAGAGGTGGGTCTGTCGGCCCGGCACTGGGGCTGGGACTGTGGCCAGGGCTGCGTCCACCTGCACACCCCCACTCACCACAGGAAAGCAGCAAATGCTTCACCACAAGCCTGTGGTGCCTTCCCTACCTGCACAGGGAGCTGCAGGGTGGCATCCTGCGGGATGAAACATCCTCCCACTGATGCAATCGCAGCCCACGCTGCACCGGCCACCGCTGCTCACATCAGGGTGTTCAGCATGGGGGGACCACAACGACGCTTGCTGTGTTACACAAAGAACAGTTGGTTTCATCTGCCTTTGTGTTAAAAGCTGCCTTTCTACATGGAGACACATCTTAATATAAATTGGTTTTTAGAAATGTTATTTTGAGCCACTTTCTCTAAAATGTTTCATGTTAAAGTGCTGTGGCATAAATCGCTCAGAAACTGCTTGCATGGCTGATGTTGCCTGTGACTCTGCCAGCACACAAATGCTGATGTCAAAATATTTCTTTAAGTGTTTCACTTTGCCTGAGGAGGAACCAAGTTCCTTACTCTGCAGCTTGGCACCTGTGTGCCCTTTTTTCCCAGGTTAGCTGGGCTCAGCAGAGACAAGCTCAGTGACAACAGCAGCAGAGATCTTCAGGCTTGTATTAAAAATGTAATTTTTCTGAACTTAACATCTGTTTAAAAGCAGGTTTTTATTAAAACCATGTGCAATACATAGTGAATTTCCATAGCAAGGCTTTTGACCAGATCTGAGAGGTTTCAGAGGACTATTTAAATTTAAATCTTTCTTCTGATGTTTTATTTTTTCCTCCCTAAGGTGACTTGTCTTCAGGGGCTTTTGCTAGGCCTTCCTGAAGAGTTAGTTCTTAAGTCTTCATTTGTAAAAGTTTAAATGACGTCTCAGTAACCTGAATTTTCTAGAAAAGCCAAGTGTTACGTCTTGTGTCGACTCTTCCCTTCAGGTGTTTTTTCTGGAAAATGATGAGCAACACAATGGTCTGAGTGACCCAGCTGATCACAGCAGACTGACTGAAAATGTGGCAAAGGCTTTCTGTCTGGCTCTGTGTCCTCATCTGAAACTGCTGAAAGAAGATGGAATGACTAAGCTGGGTCTGCGTGTTACACTGGACTCAGATCAAGTAAGTCTTCAATAGTTTGGGTTTAACTGGGGGGTTGTTCTCTTGTTCATTCCCCAAAATGGCAATACAACACTTTAACCAGGAGAATGCTGAAGAAGTACCAGTATCAGATGCTAATCAGCTGGTGCTGGCTGTTGTTTGGTGTTTTGGGACATCTGTTACAGCCAATGCCCAGCCTGAATTAACACAGGCTTGACCTCCATATGGCATGAGCAGCACCTGCTCCGTGCTCAGAGGAGACTAAATTGGCCTTTTTGCCAGCAATTAATGCTGTGTGAGGCTCCTGCTCACCCCAAGGAGCTGCTTTGACAAAGCAGGAGAAAAAAGAGGCTCCTTTTGCCCAGGCAGCCACTGGGAACACAAGGACAAAGACAAGTGGAAAAGCTGCTTTAGTGCCTGCTTGATCCAGTTTTAAGTGCCCGACTTCCCTGGGAGAGGCCACAGCTCCTCCCCCCTTCCTGCCCCCTGACTCACAGCCTCGTGTCCTGTTCTTAAAACCCACTCTTTGTATTTTTTAGGTTGGTTATCAAGCTGGGAGCAATGGACAGCCACTGCCCTCTCAATACATGAATGACCTGGACAGTGCCTTAGTGCCAGTGATTCATGGAGGGGCCTGTCAGTTGAGTGAGGGGCCAGTCATAATGGAGCTCATCTTTTATATTCTGGAAAACATCTCATAAGAGGACTTCATTTTCTGTTCAGACCTGTTCCAGCAGCAGTTGTATCTGAATCATTTGCACTTTAAAACTGGAAAATTAAGCTTTTGTTAACACTATTGGGGAAGGGGGGGAGGGGGGCGGGACAGTTGTTCCATAATTCTAAATCTTCTATGCATTGTCAACAACCAGAGGATCAGGGCAGCTTCTATACTACAACATGGCTATGCTATCCTTGCAGCTAATCCACTTCTGTTACTGTTTAGAAAAATGCTCATGTTTAAAGACTTACAGTCGTGTACTCTCGATGCTCAAAGGGTGCAAAGATCACTGGGGCGTAAATAAAAAGTGAAATTCCAACCTTGTACTGTCTGTAGATGGACATGTAAGAAACAACAATCAAGACCTCCATTCTGACCTCATCCTAATGCCATTTCTGGTTATTCTGTGGACATTAAAAAGTAACGTTTACATTATTTTGACCAGATTATTGGTTGAAATATGTTTGGAGAAGCCCTTGAGAGATAGGGAAAGATTCCCTAGCCATAACTCTGTTTGTTTGTGCGTCCAGAGGAGCAGGACAGGCATCTCTCTGAAAGTTACTGAACTGCAGTTGTGTGTAATAGGCTAGTTTACTTTTCTCCTCTATTTACCACAAATGTCCGTCACTTGGGCAGGTTTCTGTGAGCTCCTGCAACTCTGCTATTCTGTACTTTGTTTACAAATCTGTCTGAAGCAGAGGAAAGCTCAGCCCTAAAGTGCAGTTACATCTTGTTCCTTGTCCCCAGTAGGTCCTGCTTTTTAGAGGCAAGTCCCACCCAGGGCAGCTCTGCCCCCTCCCTGCTGTTCGCTGTAGTGTAACGCCAGTGTCATGTAACCCAAGCCAGCTTGCACTTCATATTGCAGCCCCATGTCCAAGCTTACCTGTGATACCAGTATAGAGTGGCTGTTCCTGCATGTTCTGCTGAAAAAGGCTTTTTGGTCAGTTCTGAACACGTGCACTCAGCCCAGTGCTCTTGGTCTCACCTGAGAGGGCTTTGGTAGGGAAAGCAGCTGTTCGTGTCTGCCAGGGCATTAAGAAGCTGGAATTGAGCATCAGCCAGAGGAAATGTGGTTCCATGTTCTTACTGTTTCCATGGAAAGCTGCTAACCAGTGGCAAGAGCTGAAAGCAGGAGAAGGGGTTTGGTTTGTTTAGCCATAGTCATGCAAAGCAGCTCTTCTGAGTCCCTCCCAGGAAGAGGGGTTGAGGATTCTCATCCTGTCTAGAACTCATTAATTTGGGAAGAGAGGTGCTAATTTATGGTGACCATTTGTGGTCTCAGACATTCCCTACTGCTGTCCGTCCTGGGGGGTGCCTGGTTGGGCTGTGCTCTGAGAGATTAACACCAGTGGCCTTGCAAAGAGAAAGGGAAGTGCCAGGCCACTGTGAGACTGAGGCTCTGGTTTTTAAACAAATCAACACCATTGGCTGGGCAGGGGAAAAGTAACTGCACAGAGTGATACATTCTATAGAAAGGCAGCCCAGTGCCTGCACAGAGGGCATTTGGGAATAAATAGCTGCTGCTTTTCAAAAAACAAAAGTATGACAAATCCAATGTTCCAAGCACCACCCAGCCCTTGGAGAAGACAGGCCAGGGAAGTGGGGCCAACTCCACAAACGAAAGCTGGCCAGCAAGAGGGAGCACACTACCACTTAAAAGGGTGTTAGATCCAAGTGAAGCCTTACCTCTGGCATTTGGGAGAAGGTGGGTGACTTACTGCAGCTCATTTAGTGGTGTCTGCTGGCCAAAGCAGGAGCTGTGACCCAGCCCCTACTCCTGCCGAGGTGCCTGTGCAGCCCAGCTGGACTGAGGCCACTTGATTCCCCTCTGCACACTGGTTCTGCACACTCTGGGACACAGCTCGGCACGACACGGTGTAGGCACAATTCCACAGCTGGAAGAGCATTCCAGAAACTTGGTAATAATCTTCCTCCTAGAGCCTGCACTCCAGCTTTGCCACAGCAGCGGCTTTCCAGTTACTTTGGTTGCATTGTTATGCTTAATAATGCAGTAAAAGAGGTGAAAAATGTTTATCTTCTCTTCCTTTGCCCCAGAAGTCTTTTAGGTTTGGATTCTGTTTGTGCAAAACACTATCAACTGGTGACTGACATGTTTGCTTCAACCATAGCCTTTGAAATGACCTTAATTACCATGTTGTTAAGAAATGAGTACTTGTTTAGAAAAAAATTGTACTTTTAAAATTCAGTTAGTTAACACTGCAAAAAACTGCATATTATATTTTTATTTTCAACATGTAGTTTTGTATATTAAATTTATTGAAATTAAAAACTAAACACTGTATTGTCTTCATCTGCTCAGGAAGACAGAGGCAGCGCTGCCTGACCTGTCTGGACTCTGTTCTGTCTCCCAACCTGCCCATCCCTGGCACAGACAACATCCTCCCCTTGGAGATCCCTGGTTTCTGTTAGCTCACAGAGATTTAAAAACACAAACAGATTTAGTACCTTTTTCTGTATGCTGCTGATCAAAAAGCATTCTTGAAAATAAGTCACGATCCAGTTTTCTTAAAGGACAAAGAGTGACTATTTTCCCCATCACCTGGAAGAATTGTAAAAGCCTATTTTTGTAAAAATACAAGGAACATTTGGGAAGCAGCAGAGTCTAGTGTACTTTTTTCTTTCTTTTTTAAGTTAAACCCCCAACACAATAAAGGATGAAGGCACAGTACCCTTCTGCGCCGGACAAGCAGCGCAGCAAGCACGGCACACAACTGGGAGCCAGAACAAAAATGGTCTGTAAACACCAACCTGCTAAGGAGCCCTGGGGCCTTCGGAAAGGGACAGCCCACGGAACCTCATGTGCCAAGGGCGTGCACAGAGGAGGGACTGGCACTCCTGAATTGCTGTCTGAGAGCTCTCCTCTGGTTTAGGAAACGAAAAAAGACCCCAACCCAAATAGGCCTGGGTAGAACAGAAAAAGCAGTAGCAGACTGTTCACTGAACCACGCTGGCTGCTCAGACACTTGGGGAAAGGATTTCTGGTAAAGGTCTTACCTGTGACTTAACCAAAAAGCTCTGGCACTGCCTCAGGGAATTTTCAATGGGGCTAAACCTTTCCCACAGCACTCTGCATAGTTAATGTAACATTCGTCCTGGTGCTACATTAGTAGTCCCACATTAAGGCAATTCTGTCTATTTTGGGTAGACCAGTCCCCAGCCCTGCAGCAGCGCATTCCCAGAGCCTCCCGTTTGCCTTGGAGTTATTAATAAGCACTATGGCTGTTATCAAAATAGACATTAGGTTCAGTAGTGCATTCATTTAACATCTTTGGTGCTCGCAGCTTAGCAGCATCTTCCTGCCTTCGCTCAGCCCACGACTTCCAACATTCCCATGGATCTGGGGAAAACAACACAAACAAACCCATCAGAATTCCTTGCTGCAGTACAGAATAGATGTTCACAGTTCAAGGTGACATTTTATGTAAAATGCTGACATGAAGGTTCTGGATTGGCAACTAGAAAAATCAATGGAGCAAAATTATTAAGCTCCAGTGATGGAAAGTGTTTGGGCATGAGGCCAAGTTGTTATTTCAGGTATGGCCATCAAAGGTGTCCCTCAGCCTGACTTGGAGCTCACGGGACCTCCTGACCTCCTTGGCTGGGAGGAAACCACTAAAACAGGCCCTTTGGTGCCCAAATGGTGACTCCTGTACTGAAATGAGACCTCAATCTCTACAATCTTAACACCATTTGGAAGCTAAGGTGTGGCAAACAAGTGATGTCACTCTGAAGCTGATGAATATTTGTGTAACTGCCATTTATAAATGTAAAGTGAAATCATATGCTGAGGAAGCAGAGGCTTCAGGAGATCAAGCAAAGAAAGATAGATTATTTATCACTTATTTTCTAAATACTATTCTTAGTAAAGGTGACACCAGGAGCTGTCTCTGTATTTCAAGTGATTGTGAAACAGCATCTTTGAGATACAAAGTAATCAGAGATTCTGTAACCTCATTTATGAAATTATGTCAACTCCCCACCACAAATACAAAGAGGAATGCTAGTGAAGCCAGAGCTGTGTAATGAGGTCAATGCCAACAAAAGACATTATTCAAGCAGAGTTTAGCTGTAGCCCTGTCAAGCCCTGCCCAGATCAATGCCCTGGACGCAGCATTCATACCTCAGACAGAACTAACGTTCAAGGACCAGCCAATTTTCTGTAACTGTTTGAAGATCTTGACCACTGAGGGGCTCCCTGAGTCTCACTTTTACCTCCAGTTTCCCTCCAGTGGGCTTTCTGCCATCAAAAATCTGAAATAACCACAAAAAGAAGAGCAGCTAGGAAAAATAGGGATTATAATGTTAAACTACAGAGCCTCAGGCAATCGTGACTGTATTTTGCCCATGACCCGAGGGTGACAGAGACCCCTGCAGGTGACTGAAGTGCTGGGAGTGTCACAGCCAAGCACCTCCTCGGATTGCAACTCAGCAGAGCATGTCCCCCACAGCCCAGGCAGGTTATCAAACTCACCTAATACAAAACTCGACTGTACTCACACATTAATGTGATCCAAATACTCATTTCCCCTTCAGGTTTAAAGCAGAACACACCTCATCCCAAAAACGTACCTCGATGATCTCTCTAACTTCACATTCTGATTCCAGCTTCTCCAGTTTCAAGTGTGCTGTCCCCACGTGTTTGTCACTTCTGAAAAAGGACCTGTGCCAAAGAAGTGAAGGGGTAAGGATTGTCACAACATTAAAGAGAAAACAAGCCCAGAGGTCATCACTATTTGCTCCATCCCCACATCCAGAGAGGGCTGGTCAGGACATGCTCCTGGAACCCCGCACACCACAGTGCCAGAGGCAAACCCTTAAAAACCAGATTACAAGGAACAAGGTAAGAAAGTACTCATTTGTTAGTTACTCTTTTGCAACCAAGGTAAAGATGAGGACAGCAGAGAAGAAAATCAACTAAATCAGCACTTGGAGTGGCAGCAGCTTCTGTCGCTGCCCAGGGTGACAGGGAAGGAGGGCCCAGAGACCAGGACAGGGCCATCCTCTGCTTGGGGCTGATGAATGGAACAGGCTGAAGAAATTCCCAAGGAAACTGCATCTCCCAGCAAAACAAACATTTCACAGGCACCTGCTGCTTTTGGCAAACTACTTTTAGGAAAAAGTCACATGAATCATTCTGTTTCCTCTTGATAAACCAAAACAATTTCAGTAAATAAGAACATTTCAGCTATTGTTTTGATTCACCTACATACTGGTAGTTTTAACAGTCAAAAACTATAATTTTAGAATTTCCAGTCTGCTGGAATTAAACACAGAACCATTTTTACCCTGTGAGGAAAACAAGCAACTTCTCCTTGCTGTAGTCACTTCTGTTGAACAGTTTACTCATCAATAAGTCAATGTTTACCTGAACAGAGACAGGTGTTACAACCCTTATCCAGACAAACTCTTCCAAAAGGCAACAAGCCAAGACTAAAACACCCTAATTCCACAGAACTGTTCAGCTCAAAGCACAGGATTTCTTTGCCTGCATCCAAGCATCTCCCTGAACCAGTCTCCAAAAGGGCTGATAAACAACTAAACTCTACAGAGTCTGGAGATAAGAAAGATAACTTGGGCCACACCTGCTGTGTTTTTTTGGAAATTCTCCACGATTTCAGAAGCTTCCTTTTTTACCCACTCTATTTCAGAAAAAACAAGCAACCAAACCAACAAACATACAAAAACCCATCCCCCACAACCCCAAACCATCCACCCTTCTTCCTATTATCATTAAGAGATATTAAGGTATTACCAAGCAAGACTTGACATACGCAATAGAAACTCCTAAGATTGTTAATGGAGCCTCATGATCACATCACTGGTGGCAACAGGAGATTGAGACTCTCCATCGATGAGGCCACAGCAGACCCACAGAATCATTCAGGAAAGTTCAGAATTCATTAGCTCACATCTTGGAATACTTCCTTCATTTCACAAGCACCTTAAAATGAAGGATTATGTAATTGTACTGCAGTGTGTGGGGCACTTTGCTCACAAACTTCAGAGAATCAGCAATTCTTGCTGAACTTTTTAAAGCATTTTTCCATTTTATAGCTTCAAGAAACAATAAAGACTGGTTCAGCCCTGCTCAATTCCAGGGGATTGCTGTGAAGACTGAGAACTTGCTCTAGGCTATGGCTTCAGAAACAGCTCTGGGGAAATCCCCTTTCATCTTCAGAAGCTTTTAAGAGAGACTCAAGAAGAGTCTTTTCCTTTGGAAAAATACATTGCTGGGTTTTTACTTGAAAGTGGTGTTAAACTGAAGTTTAATATATATGACCTGAAACAAGTCTCCTTTGCTCACTGAGCAAAAATAATTCTTGGGAGATGGTCAAAGAGCTATCAGAGACCCCAAAGCTACAACATCCACAAAAGCATTTCTGAAAGTATTATTCATTTGTAGTCTTAGAAAAGACAGGGAGAAGACAGCCTTTAGAAAAGAGCCTGGATCACTTCATCCTCTCCTTTCTCCTGAGGAGACGGCTGGGAAAAGGTGATAAAAAAACCCCATTTTAAACAAATGTGAACACTTCACAGCTCTATGCAAAAGAGGGGGGATCTTGAACAAAGAGCAGTGGAGCGGTCAGGATTGACAGAAAAAGAGTAAAAAAATAAACTTTCGCTTCAACAGAGATGCCAATGGATTATCTGGACTAAAACAGTGGGACTTCAGCTCACAAACTGAAACATCTGCAACTTGAAAACCATCTCAGAAAACCTATGGATGATTTCAGCATGGCCCAGTAATAGAAACAAAGAATAGCACAAAGAGCCACTGAGACAAAACCAGGTTATGTGGCATCCCATCACAGTCAGGGATCACAGCCAACCCAGGGATGAGGGAATACAGGCCACTCCTATTCTGAATACCTCAGTTATGAGCCTGGACTGAGGATGATCTCCCTGAACTACCAATTGTTAAAACGTTCATCTTGTGATCCTGCTCTCTGAGATGAGGGGAGTCTGTCTCTCTCAAGGCAGCTGCCAGCCGTGCTCAGGAAATAGTGCAAGACCCAATGAATGAATGTAAGTACAAAAACATACCTCCAGTTCTGCCATCATCTGTCACCTGCTTTACTGCTGTTCATATTTTGCTGCCACTTCACTTCATTATTCTACAGAGTTATTCCACAGAATATTTAAATTTCTAGTCCTGATGACTGAAACCAAACTGGGTAAGAATCAAAACAATTTGATGTAAATCACTGCTTCCTGTTAACACACTAATCCTCAACTGATCTGAATCAGCTTCACTGAACTTGTGCCTTTCTTCACCCCCACAGGGCAAGCTGCAGAGCTTGGGCACATTTTGAAAGCTCTCAGATACGAGAACCAGACAACTCTTTAGTGCTGGCTAAGAGATTGTGCTTCACAAATGTCAGCTCCAACAATCTTCTCAGCTGTTAGCAGAGAAGCAAACTGTGGACTCACCCTTTGTGAAACACTTCAAATTTAATTCCTTTGGACCGAATCGCGCGTCGGAAGCCTCGGTGGTTGCGGTTGATGTTCAGCTTGAACAGCTGGTTGTACTCTGCAAGTGAAATAAAGGAAAAGGAAAGAAAGCTGTGAGTCAAATGATGTGCAGTGCTCTACTCCACGCACCTACTCAGACCTCTTTTATCTCAGTTTGGCCCATTTGTGAGACACTTCACAGCCACAGGAACTCCTCCTCAGGCGGGTCTTTCAGTCATTCCCAGGGTGTGTCCCTGTGCCACAGTTCATGTCACCCTCACCTTACAGGGACAGAAACCAAACTGCAGGAAAATCAAGTCATTGTGAGGTGACATTGTGAGTACTGCACGGTACTGCAGAGCTAAAACTAGAGAGTTTAGGTCTTTCAGCAAGTAATCAGTATTTGTGGCTAAGAAAAAAGGTACAAAATACTAAATAAAAAGGAGAGTAAGGCTGGAATGACTGGGAAGGGGTGTTTTGGATAATGTAATTAATACTGGTTTAATTCATGACATAATAGCTACCATCAATATTGGCATGAGGGGGAAAAATTGCCAGTGCAGCTGCACTTCACCCCACAACAAACTCATAAGAAAGAAGAAAAAAAGGTCGTGGGAGGCCCTCTGGCCTGGTTCACAGTCTGACACCACCCTGTACTCTCCAGGGAATCCTAAGGTGCAACGTTTTTCCTAATGTTCCAGAGAAAAAGGACTCACCTGGACAATTGTTATTGTTAATTACAGGTGTTTTACTCTTTTGAGGTTGTTCCTATCAAAAAAAGAGACAAACATAACATAAAACTCTCAGATACTGTTTCAAAACACAGAGTAGTGACCATTTTTATTGCCAGCTCTATTTTATGCCTATAGAAGAAACGTGAGGTTTTAGGGGTTATCTAAATCATAAGAAGAGTCATGGTACATTCAAGACTAAAATACTTGGATTTCACTGTGGTAACAAGGATAATACTGGATAAAGAGTAAGCCAAAACATTACATTAAATATGAGAGCCATAGATAAGCTACATGGTCACAGTCAATTCGATCCAATCATCATAAAGTTACTGACTGGGGCTGTTAAACTCCATGACAAACTGCACCTTCCACGACACAGTAATTCTGTTCCTCCTGCATTAGCTGGAATAATAAGCTACACAAGGAATTCATCACAAATCATTCAGGGAATTGCCCTACTATTATTTTCCCTGACAATCAATCTGCCACCAAAATGAATTAACTTTTAACCTAAAGTGGAGTACAAACTAAATCTCTGGGGAATGAACAAGGACAATGTGACCTAATTATTGCAGCTACTTTGCAAAACTGATTTCAGCTATGGAGAAAGGTGGTGTATTTTCCTGTTGGCTAAGCAGTAGAGATCTGGTTTTTCTTTAAACAAAGGAAAATAGATTAAAAGGAACTATGCTGATTCTCACTCATTCCCCAGAAAATTATTCATACAGACCAGTTCTGGTTTCAGCCACCTTAATTGAGTTACTCCTTCATTAAGGCCTTGTGTCACTCAAACCTAAACACAAACCTGGTCTGACCATCACCCATTTCCCACAGGTAATTGAATTAATTTTAGTGGAATTACTGCAAAATTTATTGGGAGGTAGAAATCTAGGCTCTGCATTCTCCCAGGGCTTAGCATTAGTCCTGCAAGAGCAAGGTCTGGTTTTGCCCTACACAGGGAGTAGCAAAGCCCCAGCACGTCTACTGATAGTAAGAGACCAGTCAGCCCCTCCTCAGAAGCCCTTCTAGCTCTAAGGCTGGAGTATTTTTCAGACCAGAGACTGCTTTTAAAGGTGAGGGTAACAGGATGACACTGGGAAATTCCAAGGAAAGAAGCAATATATATGTGTATACATATTTTTATATACATACACATACATACATGCACATACACACAAGTCTTAATTAGTAAGGCCGAGAAACTTGCACGGCCCAAGTCCTTTCTCCAGGTACATTTATATTTGCTAATTAAATCACCAGGAGCATTTATTTGATGACAAAGATTAACTCTTTCAATCCATTTTTGTAATCACAAGAGAGGCTCAAAAGCAATGCCTTTAAAAGCTTGGTTTTTTAACACAAAAGTATTTAGGGAGATCACATCTAGGGTGGCCCTTGGCAACAACTTTGTGTGCCCTTGTGTTTGGTGTGTTTGCACCTCTGAAAGAAATGAACTTTGCATATTTTGCAAACACTGGAAAGAGCCTGATTGTGTCTTCAGGGGGGAGAGGTGGGCATGGCTGAGCACTGAGAGTGCTGCTCACACAGAACCTGCAGACACCACTGGAGAACATCCAGAGAAAGGTGCAAAGCTCAAACCTGCAGCCAACACATTCAGTTCTGTTTCTCAGAAAACTAAATCTGCTTTAAAAGCAGATCCAGGCAGGATGTCTAGGAGTGTTCTCCCTTTCCTTGGAGCCCTCACAAACTCATACAGTGGCAGGGGGGACAGACTGAGGGGCAGAAGAGCCACGACACACTCACCGCACTCGGGTACTGAAATTCAAACTTCACAAATGCATCCAAATCTCTTGGTGACACACCTGGGTGAGACAACAACCAGCCAATCCAAACAGCCAGTACAGACATTGTCATTGCATCTGTCATGTTGAGCAGGGTTCCCAAGAGCACCCAAATGTTTTTCAGTAGGACTCATGACCTGTCTCTTGACAACTGAAAAACCCATCCATCAAACCAAAATCCACGGAAAGTTGGCATCCAAAGGAAAACACCTGCTTTTTTTTATGTTGGTCCTAAGACAATCTAGCACAGATGGTTTACAAGCTCCCAGGAACAAGGGGCTAAAAGCAGTAACATTGGCAGGAGCAAACCCTGTCTACTGAAGGGTCAAAACACACCAAAGTGGTGCAAACTTAATGCAGGCACTTGTAACAAAACAGGAGGTAAAAATGAAACCTTAACTATGACCCAGTTATGAGTGAACCCAGGACAATTTAAAGTTCTTCTCTCTGTCCAGATGGAACCCAGATTCTCTTTATTCACCTGTCTGCCTTTTTTTTTAAATACTGTTTAAAGGTTTTGGGGGCTTGGGCCTGAAATCTGGTTATTTTGTTTTAATGAGTGCTGGCTCCTAAAGTGGCCTTCAAGATAGAGAAATCTCATTCCCCATTACTTTCCTTACCTACTCAGAGGAAAAAGCCCACATGCCCTTTGGAGTACACACCTGGTGGGGCTGGTAGGTTTATCCCCCTGACAATAAGAAGGTGCATTTCTGTGCTGTTGAGATCAGAAAATATCCTGTGAAAAGAGAAAGACAAAAATGCACATTCATCCCACCATCAGCTGATCCACTGCCAGACCAGGATGCCACGGGTATTTGTCAGAGCTTTTTCAATAGTGCACTCCTACAGAGACCATCTCCACAAAATACAACAGAGCAAGGGAAGAGCACAAACAGAGCTAAAAATATCTCTGAGGCCAGGAACAAAGCCCAGGAGGCAACAGGATTGAGGGAGAAACACAGAGGAAGGAGGAATGGCTGAAGTAACAGATTGTAAGAGGGGAAGCTGGAGGCATTTTGAAAACAAAAGAACCAGCAAGAGAAAATAGAGAACAACTTCTTTGTATTTAAGTTGTTGAGAGTATCCTTTCAGGAATACTGAGACTAATCCCGGATGCCACCCAAGTTTGCTGATGCCCACAATTCCCTAAAGAAGGGCAAAAGACCAGGAAAGTAATTTCCAGCCTGCCTGAGAAATCCTTTTGTTTTTGCACACCTTATCATTTTAAAGGTTCTTTCCTCAAAGTGATGGCTTGGAGGATCCATTCCTTGTGCTCGTGCAAGCTGCAGGATCTCCATGTCCTTCTTACAACCTTGTGCCAGTTTCTCAAACCTATACAAAAAGGCAAAAAAAACCCCAGTAAAAAAACCACACACGTGCTGGAACTCAAACAGAGCACAGAGTAACCCTCAGCCAGAGCTCAGAACAATGTGGGGATGCAGGAATCACAGCTACCAACCCTTTCACACAAGGACAAACTTACCAACCCAAACCCCAACATCCCAAGGGGGTCAGGCAGACTCAAGCCTGAAATAACTCCTTTGGGGGATGACTGAAAGCAGACACTGGGTCTTACCGAGTTGTTTCTGCTACATTTCCCAGATGCATGAATTGCTTGGAATACTGCAAACACCTCTGTCAACACAAAAAAACCCAAATACAGATGCACTCAGTGATCCTCACACACAGATTCATGACTGGCACAGTTCTGAGGTTGATGACAACCTAGTTTAAGAAAAACCAAGCATTTTCCCAAGTCACTCAAGAACATTCACCACCCCCTTTCCTCAAGTCCAAAGCACAGCATTTGTTTTAGCTGCTCTCCCTATTACTTTTTAATCATTTGATTTGTAGATCTGAGTTTCACCTAAAGCCTAGTCTTAATATTCAGGTACTATTTTCAAACTTCAGTGCTCATATTTAACAGTGATAATTTGATAGTCCCAAGCCTTCAAGCACACCCTCTGGCTTCAACTAGCCATAGAATCCAACTTTGAAAATTCTCCATTTTAGGATATGCAAAAGCAAAGTATTTTAAAAGAAAAACAAAAGACCCACTGAAACAATGACGGGATTATAATATTAATAAACCCCAGAGGAATGTACAAAAGAAACTCCAAAATATTTCTAAAAAATATAAAATGGTCACCTCATGTTGGTCCTTGAGCAATTTTACAAGCTGTGCATAAACTTCATCTGCTTTCTGAGACAGTCTGACATCTTCATGGTGTACAAAGATAAAATCACCCTCATCATCTGTAGGAGGTGATGGCAGCTGCAACACAAGAACACCACATTTCAGAGCCCTTAGAGGGAAAAGTAAGCGCTTAGATGTCCAAGAATATGAAACAAACCAGAATATTAACAGTCCTACTAACCTTGGAAATATCAACAGTTTTGCCAGATTTTGCTTGCTCAATCTTTAGGTCAAGGCCCTTTGCTGTTCTGAGATACGTCTTTGCCTGTTCGAGGTTGTTTTCCCTCTTTGCTTTGATGGCTGCCTTCAGGTATTGCTTCTTTCTGTTCTCCAGAAATTCCAGCTGTTCCCTAACTGAAAAACAGTTGCACAGAAACACTCACTCATCTGACACTGCCAATGCCCCTGAAACAGGTTTACCATGTTCAGTTTATAGCCAGGAAAAGATCAGTAAAAGTACAGATGTCAAACTGGGACATCTCAGCAAGTGACTCACAGTAAGTGAGTTCCTTACTGCACTCAATTGTTTCTTGGATACTTTCAGTTTCAAGCATTAAGAAAAGAAACAAGCTTCCTTGTAGAACGGCATCCTTTATCAAAAAAACCTCAGAGCACTTCACAAGTATCACAAGATTTATTATAGGCCCTAATTTGCAGGCCTGAGACAGACGCCAGCACAGATGATTGGTCCAAAGCAGAAGCTGAATCCAAACTTTCATCTCTCCATGTCAACTTCTAAAAAACAGCAAATATTATGAGCATACTCTGGAGTAATTTCTTTCCTCTCCCCTGATCTGTCAGAAAAGAACCCTGATGAACCAATGTGCAGGCCCACTCACACATAGCACCTCTGCTTCTTTGTAATCTCTTGCTCTTAGTTTCTTATTAATGCCTGAGCCTCTTCTTTCCTTGCCAGAACAGTAAGGACAACTCCACCAGTGAGACTGCTTTATGTTGAACCAGGTCAGTGCACCAGTCAGTCAGGCAGTTCTACTTCACCCTGAGGAAACTACCCAGGGCAGAAGGGAAGGAGGACAGGATTACAGTCAAGGCATCAGCGAGAGCCTGAGCACTGCCTGTGTGTGCCCAAATCACACTGTGAGGTGCTGGCTGTCCCTTACTATCTGTACAATTAATCATGTACACACAACTGCTCAGCGACCTTAGCAAGAAGAAGAGTAGAGATTGATGAAGCCCTGCCTGCACTACCAGCCTGAGATCCTTGGGTGAGGCACCAGGCAGAGAGCTCTGTCCAATGTAGGGAGTTCCATTAGATCAATGAATTATTCACACTGGCAACCCATCCCCTTTAATGAGAGTATATGGAGAGCTCAGCTGTGAGCAGAGTTAAACATTATGAATCGATACACTTGTTACATCAAAATTAATTAAAAACCTAATCAGCCTTATAATTATACATGCTGTCTCTGTGAAATAAGGCTGCATGGCTGCTCTGGGTCGGCCCTCCAGCACACACATACTGAGGTTCTTGTCAGAGGAAATCTATGACACACATTCACAGGCTCACACCTAAATTACCACGATAAAGTCTTCACCAAACTAGAGCAAACAGCTTGCATGTGGAGCACTGGGAATGGTGATGCCTTCACTTACCAGCTGGAGGGAGATAATCCATTGACTCTGCCTTGTCCAGGGTGGAGGGTGATGCAGCTCGTTTCAGGTGCTCAGGAGAGCTCTCCTGAGCTGCAGCAGATGGAACTGGAGTTGGCTTAACAACCTGAGTTGGCTTCTTGGCAACTGGGGCCTGGGTCAGAGGCTCATTCTAGCAAAACAAAAAGAATTGCGTAATAAATGCATAAAATCTATTCCAGAGTTGAGGACAGCATCTCAAGCATCAAAAACCTTGGTTATCACTGTCTCAGCCTCCTGGTATCCCTTCGGAGGGCAGAGCATTCCAGACAGCAAATTTTAACTTCTGGAGGTTTGTGAGCCAGGCCAGGCCAGCAGGTATGGAAGCATCAACCCTCCACTACAGATGGAATAAAAGGAATGTTCAACAAGGCAGTGATTTTTAAAAAAGCAGAGGCATGCAGAAAAAAAATCACCCAGGAATTCTCTCCATTAAAAGCTACTCCAGTTGAAAGCACAAACAATCAGCAAACAAATCCAGAGAGAAAGAAATCAAACCAAAGTCTAAATGCTGGTGCAGCCTGACAAAAAGCAGTAAGTGTTGAACATCCTGGGAAAGAACAAACATAGGAAGCTACTGGGATGCAGGATAAAAGTACAGATTTAAGTACTTTAGATCAATGTAAAGGAGTGGTGAGGATCTCAAATGTTTGCTTTGAAAATAAAATCTACATACTAGACAGCTATGAAAGAGCCACACCCTGCACTCACAGACTCTGTACGTACTGACTGTAATAACATCTCATCTCTCTGTCTCCCCTATACTATAAAGCAAACTGAAATGACTACTGAGATCCTGTACTCCTCAGACTTTTAGGAAATGTATTTCACCTCAGTACCCTTACCTGGAAATCCAAAGGCCTCATCTCTGCATGCCACAAGAGATGACAACTGAACTTTTACATATCCTACCAGGAAACACTAACCTCCTCCTCTTCTTCATCATTCTCCTCCATGTTTGCCAGCTTGCTGGCACTCTCCAGAACAGCAGCGATTGTGCTGCCACCATCCGTTGCTGCAACACCAGGAAGAGGGGGAAATCCTGTGAAGGAAAGGAATACAGAAGAGAGAGTTGCATAAGCCCTATGGTATGTCTTCCATATTTCTTGTTTACTGTAAAGCTGTTTCTATCCAAATACCTATTATCTAATATATTTTAGAACTCAGTCTAACTAGACTGAGGCCAAAGCAATCAAGCCTTGCTAGATCAAGTCTGAGTGGTGGGTTTAAGATCAACTCTCTCACAGATAGCCAGCTTAAGGGGATGATAGTAAAATGATGCAATAACTGAGCAGTTTTCCAAACTGAGCAACTGGCAGCCAGCCAAGGAACCTCACAAACTCAAGACTTCAGTAGTAGAGATGCTCCCAGAACCAGCAAAGAATTTAGTCTCATTTTTTCCCCTCTCACTGCTGCCTCACCTTAGCAGGCACACAGTCCAGCAGAAAATCAGTGCTACCCCCAGAGTAATAAAAAATCCACTGCTGACAGCTGGGTAACACACCCAGCCTCTGCTGAAAAGCTACTGCAATGCAGAAGTTGCAAACTAAGGCAGAATCACAAGAGTTAAATGAGAAGTGTATGAAGAATAATGCTCTTCACTGTTTTGTTATCCCTTTAAGGATGGGAGGAAGGTTTGACAATGGAAGATAAACTCTCACTTCCACATGACCAGTTTAGTGTCAGCTTCAGAGAACAGAGACCCAGAGTCACTACTATAAAATGTCTGTTAAAATTCCTCTCATTTAATATATAGCATGTATTCTTGCTGCCAGTCTCACGCGAAGTGTTAAGAAACACTGACTAAACTGCTTCTAAACCTAGAGATGGCTGCTACAGCACAAGTTCGAGGTACTCAGGCAGGCAGAACAGAGAATCCTGTACTGCTGCCCCGTGTGACATTTGATCCATTGCTCAGCAGCATTTCTGTTTCCAAGGAGTCCAAGGCTGGTACTTTGTCACCACCCAGATGCCATGAAAGGCACTGCCATCCCAAGGTAATTCACTGCTGGTTTCAGTGATTGCCTGATAATTGTCTTCAATGTAAATCATCCCGCCTCTAAATGATGGCTGAAAAACACACAGCGGATGTGCAAGGACACTGAGCAGCTCTCTGTATTTCCAGAGGTATAAATACGGAGTACCTCACTCTTACAGAAACTGTATTTACCAATAAAGGCATCATGTTCTGGAAAAAGAGATGCTAAACTGCTTTTCAGGGCCAGCTTCAAAGCAGGGAACCTTCAAAGCCACACATGACCTGACGGAGCTGGCAGTGCCTGCTTCACTGCCACTGCAGGGCTTGGCACTGCCACATTTGACAGTGACAAGAACACCACAAGGTCCATCTCTATTCTCTAACTTAAAAAATCCAGGCACAGCTTTGCAGTGCTGAGTGTATCCTTCAGAAGAACACATCAGGCCCAAGATAAAAGGAAAGATGTTTCCTAGGGGAGAAATGGTCATGCAAATGAGAGGCAGAGCATTCACAGACGACCTTGCCCAAACTTTTCCAGGCACAGCACTTCGCGTTCTAAACCAGATAAACAGGACACAGTGTCTCAAGAAACACGCTCAGCTGCTGCCTCTGTCACTGTCTCAGTGTGACCACAGGCATGATTTGCTTTATCTCTGCAGACTTTTACCAACCAGGAGAGCTGCAATATTGATTTGATGTTACAAGGTGTTTCAAAAAGATATTCATTAGATACAAAGTTCTGAGGCTCCTGATAGGAATCAACAGAATGAGACATCAGGAAAATTTTCTCCACTTTTAAAAACTTCCTTCCAGCAAAGCTAAGAAGCCAATATAACCCAAGTTTAGTCTTTCCTCTAAGAGGGCTGGCACAGAGGATAGACAGGTAATGTTTTTAGCACCTGCCCATGGTTAAATTGTTTAACTTTTCAAATAGTGCCAGTTTTAAGTTCCCATACTGTCAAACAGGCAGTCAATACACAGGAATATTCACCAGAGTCAGCGTTTGAGAGCATATTAATGAAAAGTTTCACAGTACCATCGAACAGCAAGGTAAGCTATTCACTAAGGGAAGAACTGTTCCACAGGATGAGGAGGCAATATGTGCACAGCCCCTTCAGAGCCTAGCAGGTACACAAGAGCTTGGGTATTAGGACATTTTACGTTCACACTTACCAGGAGGAACAGGTAGCTCAGAAAAATTCACTTTTCTCCCTGCCTTATGGGCTCTTATGGCATCCTGGTATTGCTGCAATCAAAGGCACTCAGTAAGACATAAAATAGAGCTGACTATAAATTAGCAATCATCAGTATTTAATCAGCATAAACACTGTACAAGACTCAGCATTTTACTACAATGTGTGCATTGTCTCTATTTCTTCCTCCGAATGCTTTCCAGCTTCCCCACTGGACCTCTTTTCAAACAGACAGACAATACACAAATTATTTTAGCCTTGAAAAAGTCTTCAGCAAGAGAACTAATTCAAATGGCTTTGCTGGATGCAAAGAGCCATGCTTTAGTTTTACCTTGGCTATCCTGTCGTGCATCCTGCCTTTCCGATCGTCCCCGCTGGCTTTAGCCTGAGCTGCTGCTGCCCTGTACTTCTCCAGCCGCTGCTGCAGTGCTTCCAGCACCGTCTTGGGCTGCTGCAGGGACTCTGCAAACCAGACACAAAATGAAATGTCACATCATAACGATTTCCAAACACACAGACTGCCTTTTCCCTCCCCTTCCTCACCTTCTTCACAGAACATCACTGGAAAGTTTCACTATGACCACTGCTGTTCTGAAGAAATATTAACTTTTACTTCCATCACTGATCCAGAACAAAAGTAGACTGGATCAGCAGCAAACAATACTCAGGAACATTAGCTAGGTTTACTCAGTCCTGCTGCAGTTCAGTGGGAGAGGTCAGACCTTAAAGTGCTTCCCAGCTGTGCTATTTTCATGGCTTACTAGAGAAATGCAAAAGTCCTACCTGAAGCTTCTTGGGTCTGAGGTTCAGGTGTTGCAAGATCCTGGGAACTTCCCACCCGAGGTGGTACTTTTTGCTTGGATGCATCTTGTACACGTCCTAAGCTTTCAAGATCTGCAAAGCAAGGAAAGCAGGAGGTTTCACAGCATGTTCCATACACAGCAATTACTGCTGCATGTCACTCAGAAAACCATCTATTTGATCACGTCATCTTCCTGAAAGCTTTTTGGCTTCCAAACAGTATCTCCATGGCTAGCTAAGTCTAAGGTTCCCATTATCCACAGAATATGCTTTATAAGAGAAAATCTCAAATGCTGATTTAATTTAGGTTAGGGCTGCTTGCAGGAAAAAAAAAACAGAAGTAAAAGTAGTTCCAGTATGCTAAGAATTCTCTCCCCAAAAAATAACTTGGTATCTTGGCAGATGGAAAGACCGAACAGGTCTGCTAATTGACTAAAATATTCTAGTAACAAAAGATGTGCTGGAAAAGGGAAGAAACGCTCATCACCTATTCAGAAACTCCAGTTTCTGGTATTGTATAACATTGGGTATTTCAGAAAACTACATGATTATTTGCTGCAAAAATCCTGCACTTTTTAAGGCAAAGTTATGTCCTGGGTGAAGTTTTTCTGCAATGCCATTTAGTGATCAGTAACCTGAGTCATGAATCTTATGATTTACTGAAATAATCTGTCATTCAGTTTCTTAGAATAAAATAATCTACTAAAGTAAATTGTTTAAAACACTGGGCTGCAAAGACCAAGTATTAATTATTGGTGGGGATACTGCATCTACTTAAAAACCCACCAAACTCTCTCTTACCAGGACTGAGGTATCTTTAATATTGGTAACTTGCTTTAAAAATCAGACTTTAGTGCACTGCAATCCGTTTGTTAATCTGAACATTATGAACTTTAGTTGAAGCACATAACACCATCAAATATTACAGTAAATTTTAAGAATGTGCCACTGTCCTTCTTTCCCTTCCACTTCAAATACTGGCTGCTATTACCTACACTTTTAAAACCAGGAATATCAGACATCAATACTTGTTTGAACTTGTAATTCACAGAGAGTAACTTCAGTGTAAGTAATGATACCTCATTTCTCTTCACTGGTCTCGATTGGATTGTGAACATGCAGTGAGCCTCAGTCCTAAACGATCTCCAGTTCTTTTAATGGTTTTGCAATCAAATGCAGAATCATTCCATTACAGGACAGAGAGACTTCTGGAAAGGTTTCCTTAAGACAAGCCTTACCCTGAGGAGATGGAGGCATATTCTCGAGGTCTATCGGCTGCCCACTGTCCAAAGCTTCCAACACCACATTAAATTTCTAACACAGAAAAAACAAAAGGTTTATTCTGGTCTGTCCAAGACCTGCCAGCTGCCACAGTAAGTATCTAATATTTAATGCATGTAGGTGCAGCACAAGGTATGCTCAGCATTCAGGATTTCTGGAGTTCATACCTTGCCTGTCTTCATGTATTCCTTTGCTTTCTCCAGGTCTCCTTGCTGCTTGGCTTTCAGAGCTGCTAATTTATACTCCTTCTGCCTCATAAGTAGGATTGCTCGTGTGCTGCTGTGCTGGGGATCTGGGAGAATAAAACAATGCTGAGATTCACACAGAGCATGCAAGAGTTGCATCCCTTGCTACATCCATCCATGCAAACCCACATTTGTCCCCTTTTGCTCCAAGTCACGACAGTCATCTTACAAATATCCTTTTTCCTCCAGTCTCCAGAAGTCCTACCTAACATAACAATTCCACTTTTCCCAATTTAAAGAAAAAATATTAGGTCTTTAAGTCCATATCTCAAAACTCTTTAAAGACTGGAATTCCACCCATCAAATAATGAAGGAGAAACTAAGGCACAGGAAAAGTTAAGGATACTGATCCAGTGCACAGAAGAGCTCTAAAACAATAACTGATTCCACTGCCAGAAACTCAGCATTCCATGGACAACGCTGAGACATTCAGCAGGGAAGTTCCAACATAAGCAGTGCTTTGCTACACAATACAAACATCAGGGAAGATGCAGCATTAAAACACGGCTGCAACTGCTTCTCCTCTCAGATCACAGTACCTGTTTCCACAGCAGGATCAGCAGCAGCATGACCTTGCAGAGACTCTGATTCCAAATGCTCCCTCGCCTCAGGAGAGGCCTTCTGCTCATCATCTGAAGCAGCCTCAGCTTTATTCTCTGGTGAATCTCCTGAATTCTCTAGTTTCACTCCCATGGCTTGAGGTACATAAGAAGAACTCTTTCCTGTTGCAACAGGAGGTGGCATTTCTTCCTCATTGATTTTTTTGCCTTTCTTTACTGCAGCCAGCATGGTTTCCAGTGTCTGGCACAGAAGGAACAACAGAGTCAACAGGCATTTTCATCAAACATAGTACTAGCATAAAATCATTAAAAGACAAATTAATCCCCTTATACATGATGGGATCTATCACACACACCACCACACAGTGCTGCCCTTCAGCTCCCTGTTTTTCTGCATGGAGAACTTCAGTGCCAGTGAAAGGTGTCCAGTTACCAGAGCAACACAGTGCAAAGGCCTTGTTACTCAAACCAGGTAACTGCAGGTACCTCAGCACCCAGAATTATTGGAGAGCTCATGTGATCCACTCAGCTTTGTCACAGAGTCACCAAGGAAGCCACTTATACCAACTGTAGATGCATTTTGTGAGTCTTTAAAATACAACACACTACTCAGAAATGTAATTGCCTATGTGGATCCATGGCAGGAAGGGGTCTGCAAACCTATTTAATGCAATGAGAAAAGCCATTAAATACTAACAAAGGAAATGCAGCTTCAGCTCACAACCTATGATAAGAAGCTCTCACCATCTCTAACTCGGGTTAACTGCTGCTTACTTTTTTAAAACCCCTCCTTCACCCCAAGTATTACCTTCCTCAGTATTTTTATTTTTTAAATTTAATTTGGGGTTCAGACAAAAGACCACCATGCCCTTCAAGCCAAAACAAAAGTTTTACTTCTTTCATCTTCCACAGAAACTGAAATGGAAGCACAGAAAGAAAACAACAAAATCTCATCAGTGCCAGAATCACTGCTATTTTTTTTTTAGTCATGGCATTGTTTGACCTATTAAATAACAGTGGCAGAGATACTTTGAAATAACGGCATGTGAGACTGGGACTCAGACCAGCAACCCACAGGCAGCTCCCTCTTCTCCACGTGGGGGCGACAGACTGACTGCAAGCGGAATGAAACACTGAGCTTAAAGTTCACAGTTCCAAGAACTACATACAAGGGAGAACTCTACACCATTTGTTGACATGTCATTTTACTAATTAAGCAGCTGTGAGCTGTGAAGTGAGATCTGGTCTATTATCCCTAGTTACACTGCTTAGGCACAGGGAAACTCCCTACCCTGAAAAATAAAGGAAGTGGCACAGTGCACTAAGCAAATTACTGGATGGAACAGCTGGTTTGTCCATCCCCGTGGCTCTCAAAAAGGCCAGGTGGTTTCGTGTACATTCCTGTCAGAGCTGGCAGGCAGTGGACACACACAGACATCTTTCTTGTGCTTTTCCTCTTCTGAGTTTGGCCTCAATTGCTCCCTTTGTACCCCGAGACACCTGGTACCCAGTGAGCCATTACATCCCCCCCAGTGCACAGCTCTGAGCTGTACAGCTTTGCTGCTGCCTGAGGTGATGCACGAGAGCTGCTGAAAGCAACGGGGAGAGAAAGGCCCTGCCCAGCAGTAAACAAGCACTGCAGCTCACTGCAAGCACGCCACCTGCCTGGAACCACGAGAGGCTGGAGAAACCGCTCTTTGCTGCAGTTCTTAATTGCCTTAATCAAAAATCCTGCTCTATTCCTTTTCAAGCAGAGCCAACACACTCAGGGAAAAGCACCACCTCCCTTTGTCTGACAGAAGTGAGTGGAAGGTTAGTACCTAAGGGAAGGCAGCAGTGATGAACTGCAAGGTGTACGTGCTAGGAAAGCTCCTAAACTTTGCTTTAAGGTAACACTGAGCAGTCACCACAGGCCAAACTCAGATCCAGGCAAGTGGGTTTAACTTCAGCATGTACCACAAACCCTGCCTCCAGCTACCACCTGCCACATTCAACAGAAACAAAGCTGATGCACAAACGGCAGCTGAAGCCACACTTTATCTGTGTGTTTGCTGTATCAGGTGGGTAGCCAGTAACAACAAATGTTTTTAAAGTAACACCAGGCAGCGCATGAAGATTTCACTCCCCTGTCAACAAACTCACACACCTGCGAAGACCACACTTCAGAGAGCTGATTTTGCCTTCCCCTCACATCCTGAGATCCCAACTCACCTTTAGGCCTCTCTCGTATCGCCGTATTTTGGCGCTTTCCCCCGACTCCTTCGCGTTAGAAACCGCTGTCCTGTAGCCGGCAATTCTCCCCTCGAGTGTCTGTTGCAGCTCACTGGTAACAGCAGGAAGTGAGGTCTCAGAAAAAACAATAAAACAAATTAAGAAAACTTATTTCATCCAATTAGACGAGTTTTCCCACCGCACTGAAAAACAAACACTCCTCTTCTACACACACACTGCCGTGAACTGCGAGTGCAGGGAATGAAGAGCCCCTAAAACAGAGCAGCGTTTGTGCTGTGCTAACGGCCCCTGGATCCACCTCTGGGCTCTCTCAAAAGCCTCACAGAGAAGAATGGGTGGAGAGACTTGGGAAACTCTCACTCACAGGGTAATTGGAGCCATGTGGTCGGAGAGTAGGTGAGGAGAACAGTAAAGTCTCTCAAACCCCACACAACAGAGGGTGTGAAGAGGTATTTTGGCACAAATATTGACTTATTCTTTTCTTATTTTTAAAACATGCTTGTTTGCTCCCTTCTGGGCTTCAGCCTGGTTTTACAAAAGCTCTTTTTCCTCCTGCTACAGCCTGGAATTAGTTCAGTGACAAAGGCAGCCTAAGCAAAGTCAGGAGTAGCTACTTACAAACTCTCTACAGCCACAGAGACCCTGCAGATGGCTCCTGATGTAATTATTGCCATTATCTCTATAGAAACCCTCTCAATCCCATTTACTAATGGGCCCAATGTACAAGGGCACTGGAATCTGTGGCACACAACAGAAACATGCAGTGACTGAATAAAGCATTTGACTGCATGAGGACTGACAAATTAAGCTGAGACAGATAATGCTACTGAGAAAAAATCCAAAAGTATGTCAGAGATGCTGAGTTATAACATGTCTCACAATTTCAGCACACTGCTCAATACTGTTAGGCAGATGATATGAACTCTGGAAGCCTGAACTGCAGTCTGCATGGTCCTCTGTATAACGAGGGACAAGACATGTTTGACTCCAATTGCTTACCTTTTCAGTTCTGTGCTAACATCAAAATTCATCCTTGGAACAAAGCATAAGAATCACCTGCATCAATACAGTACTGGTTTCCCCAGAGAAAACAGCAATAGTGCAGTGTTTCCTTCCTTGGAAGACAAGACCTTCCTAGATTCTTGATAACAACTCTCATACAAGCCACATGACAACACTGATTCAGCAAAACTGTCAGAAACACAAAGTTCATTCCTACCTGTGATTGCAGTTCAAGTAGTTCATCTTCTGGTTCAGCTGGGGATGGCTCTGTCACTGTCATTTCATCCTCACAGCTTTCTGTCTCACCTTCCTCCCCCAGAACTTCTTGTAACTCTGCCTAAAGTAAAAGTAAGAGCCAGCAAAAGGCTTTTCTTCAAAATTTTCTCTGTCCTCAAAAGACAAAAATAAAATCAAGTCTCAAGTTTCAAAAGCTCTGATGGATCTCGAACTGAAGATCTTCTATTCCAGTATTTCTTAAATTTAATTTTGTTTTTTATTTTTAAATGAAACTGGTTCCAGATACCCCTGAAAAGCCACACTGCAGCCCCAGGATCACCACACAAGTTTGTGGTTGGAGATCTGAAGCGGGAGAAGTTCAGAAAAGTACTTTTACAAAGATTATGCAAACCTAAATTTGAAACTTCCAAAAAGCCTCTACCAGCAACGGCAGTCAAAACCACTGCTTAACACTCCTTCCCTAAACCCGGCCAGTTAGATCACTCACTGAAACAACAAAGACTTCCCTGACGTGTTCTCTCAGGCCAAGCACTACTTGAAGTAGTAGCAAAATGGTGGCAGACGTCACTTTAAGGAGACTGTCCCTGGCTGTCTTTCACCAGCTGACATGGAATGGGATTCCTGCTCTTCCCTCAATTCTCTAAGACCCTCACACATATAAATGTTAGGAAACTCTCTTACTCTGGTGTGCAGGGGGATGGATCCTGCAAAGACTTGCATCTAATGGAATGCTTTTGCAATATTTTAGCTTCTCACCACAAAGGTAACAGACATTTTTGCTAAATGCAGTTCTGTTAAAGAAAAATACAAAAAATACATACTAAAACTTTTTGCTAACAGTTATGCATACCAACAGGTCTGTATCTTTCTCCAAGTCTTCATCGTCTGCATCTTCCACCTCATCTTCATTCAGATCCTTCATACACTCTGCAGCCATCTTTTCAATATGATCCATGGGCAGAGGAGCTGTAAAAGTAAATCCCAAGGAGCCATAAACCCTAAGGAACAGTTATGCAGTCACTGGGTATAAATCCTAAAGGAGCTGCTACCAGCTGAAAGGCAGCAGTGCCCTCCTGTCTTGTGTCCCCTTTACTGCACAGTGTCATAGGTAACTGGGAGTATACTGATAAAGGGCAAAGACTGGGAAGTGAGCATCCAGGAAAAGCAGCATTGGTGTTTCTGTGAGTGACAGTCAAGGCAGGCAGTAAGACACTTGCACATTTTCTGCACTGCTGTCTTGTGATGATGAGATTCAGCCTTTTCCAAATTTTTCTTGGCTCCTTCATTTTGCAATATCGCTTCTGGTCTTCATCCTGAAAACTCTACTCAACTCCTCACTGCTGAGTTCTCATGTGTGTTTCATCCGGTGCCAACCACCTCTTCCTGAAGGATCAACTTCCTCCACACACTCTCAAAGGTGAGGTTGTTTGCCCACAAACCCCAGCTGTCCACGTAAATGCCTCTGATACTTCCCTATGCAGACACATGACTGTGACTCACCAGTGGCAGTAAAGCCTGCAGAAAATACCGATCTCCAGGACAGAGCTTTACAGTCAATTCAAACAGATCCCATTCACTCCCTGCATTTGCTGAATCAGCCGAAAATTAACCCAGGTACAAAGCTGTTTCCGTTCAAATAATCTAATTTACCCCATCAGTGCTTCAGTACTTGTATCAAACACGTTGCTCATAGATTTGACCCTTAGCAACACTTCAACTTGGACTGCAGGCCCTATCCAAAGGCAACTGGCTGTACGGAAAACCCCAGCAGAGGCAAAAAATCTAATCAAGCCTCCTCAGATGGTTTTTCAGCTCTAATCCAGTGTAGCAAGACGAGGCCACAATTTCAAACATGTGAGTGGCTGCCCAGCTGGCACTTATCAGAGAAAGCAGGGATCTCTGTGCTTAAGATGTTCCGACAGTGCAGCTTTTGCTGGAGGAGGAGTCCATTTTCCCCCATACCCAATCAGAGTTCCAGGATGTAATCCAGGAGGGAATTACTGCACCCTGCGCTCAGCCAAGAACCAAGCAAGTGAGTTGTACTGGATCCCTTTTTTCTGTCCTTTCCCAGACAGGACCTGTTTCTCTCCTGTCCTTACTGCACCTCATCCTTTCCAGGCAGTGCCCAGCATCCTGCCCCCACCACTGCACTGGGCCAGGTCTCAGGAGTCCCAGTGCCAGCTGCCCAGTTGCTCATCCTCCACGAGCTTCTAACCCACACACTTCCAATTCCAACAGGAAAAGAGAATAGCTTCACACTACTTTGGAAAATCCTTTTTTAACCACACACTTACAAGGCACAGTAAATGTTAGGCATAGTAAATGTTAATTTTGCACTGTCTGAAGTTTCATTTTTCCCTTACGAATAAAATGATTGAAACAATAAAATAAGTGACATGAGGAGGTTGAGAGAGAAGTCAGCACTTGAAAAGTTGACAGCAATTCACGAGCTCCTGACACACAGATTCACCCTCAAAACACTATCCTGCGTGTTTTAGCCACAAGTAACCTATGTCCAATGGCAAAAGTTCTGCTATTGTGCTTATTTGCACAATTATGCTTATTAGCTTTAGAAGTTTACTAAAATTTTGAAATTTGGAGAGTGGAAATTATTTAGAATTTAGTTTCAGATACAAACATGTCCTCTGTCTATTATCAGCTACAGTTTTCGTAGAGTCGCTTTGCCTAAACATTTCAGAATTCTTCATTTCCTTGCTGCTCTGGGTGAAGCCCCTTCAAACATTACAGGGAAATTACTGCAGAACTGCAAGTAAGGCTGTAGGTGCGCTATCCCTTCCCTCCTACACCTGTTCACACACCTGTAATCAAATGTAGGTTCCATTTTCCTTGTCCCACCTCAACCACTGGCTGCCACCCCTTCCTTGCAGCCACGGCAGCTCTCAGATAGGCAGGGAGCAAACCTGGTTCAGCTGAGAACCTCCCACAACAACACAGGTTTATTTTTGCAGATGACTTCCTGAACCAGCTCACCCTGCAGCTCCACCAACATGGACATGCTCAGAGGCAGAGCATGCTCACTGGAGTGTCCCTCTCAGCAGCAGCCTCGTTTTATGGTAGATTACAGCAATCCCGTAAAACACTGCAGAGCTGCATGCAAGCACTACCAGACAAAATTAACAGATGTTTAAAGTATTAAGAATGGTAATAATCCATTCCAAGAGACACTCTAACCTGCGTAACACAAGCTACAGGATTCTCCAAGTAATTGCAGCAGTATTTCCCTCTGAAAAGGGGATTCAATTCCGGTTACAGACTCCAAGTAACTAAAAATATAATGCTCATTATGTAAATTCATTCTTCAAACACAAACAGAAGAACAACCACATGACAAACAACCCACCCTCCACAAGAAACACAATTTCCCTTCTGAAATCATCTAGCGCCTACTACACCTTTTTATGACTTCATATGCTAAAAAAGCATGTCTTAATTTAGTCATTAAATGGGCCAGCCACCAAAGATCTTTCTCCTATGTCTACAAGAACATGAACAAAAAAAACTCTCACATTTTTTTGTGGAGTAACAAATTAAACCTTTCAAAATAAAGGAAAGAGCAGTTGCTTCGACCAGTGATAAAAAACCATTTTAGATAAATTTAAAGATTGCTTAGCTAAATACTAAATTTAGATAAATTTATTAAAGATAAATACAATTCAGATACTTTAACTTACTTTTCACCTTTGGTTTTGGTTTTCCTTCTCTCACTTTTGCTCCTGTGATAGCAGCAAGCTCTGCTTCAAGGTCCCCATCATCCTCACCTTCCTCTGCACCCAGCAGCATCTCTTCAGGATTGAAATCCACAAACAGCCCCAGCTGGAGCCAAGAGAAAATAACAAAAAAGAATAATAAAAAAACCTACAGTCAGAACAAAGATGACACTCAAAAATATCACACTGCAAGGATTATTTAGACACTGTGATGCATTCTGAATTCAGGGTTTTTTTTTTTTACAGCCCACTACCGTACCACTTCTATCACCACAACAATGCATACCAGGCACCCGTAACTGGTGTAAGGTACACAAATCCTAATATCCCACAAATACTCCCTTTAAAACTCTACACAAACCATTTCTTAAAATCAATCCTATTTAATAGTCTGACATAACAAGGTAGAATAAAATGTTTGTTTTACTGAGCCTCATGGAGCAGATAGCATCAGGGAAGTTCAGGGCAGTGCCTGTAACAGCTAAGCTAAAAACCATTCACTCATCGTTCACACAACAGGTCTGACACGTGCACACTGCAGACTTCACCCTCATCTCTTGAAGAAGCCACATTTATATACACAGATCTGTTCTATCTTCTTCTTACATCAGTTTCTAAATCCCACAGAAAGCACACACACAAACCCAGCCACTAAAACCCAGCAATGCCCACAACTGCACTGGAGAAAACCATCAAACTGGCTGGCACAGATCATCAGCTAAGTGATAACATCTCAGGGAACAGTATTAATAACAGTAATCAGAATATGATAGTAAGGGTTATCACTCTCTTGTGGCAAAACACTCCAAAGTACATCAAAGAAATCTCTGGGGTCTTAGTCTAATGGCATTCTTTTAAAATGCCATTTTATCACAGTTTTTGTATTTCTGGTTAAGATACTAACTGCCCCAGAAAAAAAAAATCATCTTAAGTATGCTAAGATTTTTTTATAAACATGAATGAACTGAATTAGATTCATCCTATGAGGTATCTGGAGCTTTCCTCAGACTTTTCCAAAGCACAAGCCCCTGGTGACTTACTGATCCTCACAAGGATCCTTGACCAAGTTGCCAAGGAAGCAGCACTTCAGCTTCTCTCCAGCACAGGGAAAAAAGTCAGCTGTCATTATTCCGAGGGTTAGCAATCTCCTTCTGTCTCAAGGATCTGAAGTGCTACAAGAAGCTGCCTGTCAGTTTATGAATTAATGTGAATAATAATTTTTTTTTTAACGCAGTGGGAATCGAGGTGCTGGTGGCTACTGCCATGAAATTTTGTGTGTCCCTCTTTGGACCATTTTATAATCCCAAAGGAGAATGTGAAACATATAGCTGAGAAACACTGGTTCCAAGGACCAGCAACAGCATCCAAAATCAGCAGCTGTCTGTGTCTTAGCCCTGATCCTGCCCTTGACATTCCATAAGGTACCGGGCAGATCAGTCAGTCACCCTCGGCCTTATCCATCTCTCAGCTGTAAAGCAAAACTAAAGTATTTGCAGACTTGGGTAGAACAGAAAGAAGGTCAGGGCAAGATTTAAATAGGACATATTTATAATGGTGATCTAAAGATTCAAGTTCTATGGAACACACATAGACCTTTCATCAGTGTGCAGAACGGATCAGGAGCACAGAGGATGTGTTCATTACCACACTGCAAGTGTGGACAGCAAAGCAACTGCAGCAACCAATGAAGTTAAGAACAGAATCCAGCAGTTCTAGCTCCAAGTCTCAATCCATTCAATAAGGCACAGTTCCAATGAAATTACTAGTACTGAAGAAATGTTTAATATAACAGAAAAAGTTGTAAAAAGCTTGCAGTTGATATGATACACAACAAAAAGCCATTTTAAATTAATATGAAAGCGAACAAGCCATTTGTTTCAAGAAACAGTCATCCACGCTGTAAGACGGGCTGAATAATTAACTGTATTGAATTAGAAATTAGTAAAATACATAAATCAGATCCTTATTTACTCTCTATCTTGTCAGAGAGAGGTTTCTTTTTTTTTTTTCCTGGAAGGAGGAAAGATATTTTCACCTTTTATCTTCTCCACTGCTCAAATGAACTAAGTTACACACTCTCTCTCCCACTGAGAAATGCAAACTTTCACACTGGAGCCATTATGCCTTCAGTATGAAAATACTGGTTCCTAAGAAACCACCAAAAGAGAACATCTTAGCTATTTTCTCTATTCTAATATCCTGTTCCAATCCCTTTTCACATTTCTCTATATTCTTACCAGTTACTCCACCTGTTACTTACCTCTATTCTACCTTCAAAGGTTTCTGAAATTCCATTCTGGTTCTAACATATTCTTTACCTCTAACTATACTCTGTTTTTCTGTCAGTTTTCCACCCAGAATTTCACCTTGACTGTATTTCTAATTTTGACACTGTGGCCTGACTTCCTACACCTGCCAACCATGACTAAATCACGTTTCTCTCCACAAGACTTCTGAAACTACACCCAAAGTATGGGAAATACTTTGTATTTCCCAAATACTTCCCAAAGTATGGGAAGTACTTATTCCCATAAGTATGGGAAAAACCTCAACACAGAGATACATCTAAACTCAAGTTTTAGCTACAGGAAAGGGGCATAGGCTTATCAGTCTGTTACATGAAAAAATGACTACACAAAGGGAAATTAACTCTCTTTTTTAGCACCTTAATATTCTCCCATGTATGTCCCTTAATTTGTTACTTGATATTCTGCTGTTCTTATTTCAGTTTTCTTAGAGATGTAAGGAAAACCTCCACAGAGTTACTGAAGTTATTATTAAATCTCAACATAGCTGGGCTAAGAAAATACTGTAAGCATGAGTCATGAGGTCTCATGCAAAGATTACAGCATTACAACACTCTGCCTTTCCTGCAAGACCTCCACAGCTGCCTATCAGATATTTACTTGCAGAAGAATGCATTAAAGAAGGAAGGAAAACAGGTACCACACAATCTAAATTCTTCCATGATCCTGCAATGTTATTAACACCTGGGAGATTCTACAGGAAAACAGCAGCAAGACGTCTGAACGAGACTATCCTGAGGAGCAGTGGGAGTAGGAGGTTTCCCTGCCTGCTCTGCAACCACATCTCCCTGGCCCTTTGCCCTTCTTACCTGCTTCGCAACTGCAGCTCCTTGGCCCTTTGCCTGAGGGCTCTTTTTAGGTCTTCTGCCAAGCATGTTGGTTCATGAATTTCAAAGGGCTGTGTCTGTAAGGGACTGAGAGCACACGGAACTTAAAGTCAGTACCCTGCCTGTCCCAAGGCAAGGACCGCCGGACGGAGGCAGGCGGCACGACCCTGCAGCTTCCCCCGACCCCCCCTCACAGGGCACCCCCGCCGTGAGGGCAGCGGGGGCAGCGC
>VZTD01003312.1:3157683-3173706 GCA_013397725.1 Rhagologus leucostigma | reverse complement strand
GCTCGGCGAGGGCCCGCCCGCGGCCCCGGCGGCACCGCGGCTGCGCGGAGGGGCGGGCCCGGCCCGGAGCCACGGCCCCCCGGTTTGTGTCCGAGCTGTCCCCTGCACGCCCCCGCGGAACCCGGGGCGGCTGCTCAGAGGCAAGCCTTGATAGTAATCGACCAGAAAAAAAAAAGAGTTGCGTATTTGAATGGCACAATTCGTGCGGTATTTTCACAGTCCCCTCCATTCCATCATTGAGCCTGGGTTGCAAACTCGAAGCTCCTTTAATTATGTTAGTAGGGAAAGTTCAAGCACATTTTAACAAAGCCTTTCGTTAAGTATAAAAGTCACTGAGGAAAATCTACAGTATGCTAGACTCCATGAGTCTTAACAACAAAAAATAGTGATGCAAGTAATCCATTTCAAATAACCCATTTCAAAAAATCCATTCCAAGTTCATACACCTCAATTAAAAGGGGACCAGTTACCAGCACTTAAAAATACTTCTGAAAACAAATAGTTTGAAATATTTTAAATGCTTTGAAATTAATTCTTTATTATTAAAAAGAGTGCTTTAACACATCAAACAAATAAGCAAAGCATTTAAAAAAAATACATTTCACTATTTCCATTTTATCAACAATTTAAAAAAATAAAAATAGACTGTATTTAAAATATTTATACATATTAAAAGCAATAAAATCTCTTTTGCTTTATTCCTCCCTGAGTGCATACATGACATCGTCCTGGCTGAGGTTCAGTCGCACCCGCACATGCAGATATTTATTGCTGGCCTCCACCAGCAAGAGCCTGCAGGCACCAAGTCTTGAACAAATAGCCATGATTTCTGACACAGTAGGGCTCTGCAGGCCTTCCATCCTGCACAAGGCCACGTGGTGGTGGTAGACCTGGTGAAAAAGAGAAAAGGACACAAGTTACATTTACTGCCTGCTGCAACTAAGTGTGCCAAGGTGACACAGAGAAGCTGCCTTCCCCCCACCTCCATGGGAGGCGAGATAAAATAGTTTCAGCCTGTTCAGATGCTGTAATTTTATATAAAAAGGTTTAGAACTATATATTTCTGTAAGTATTAACATTTAGCTTCCACACTACTCATGACTTACTCCAGAATCTTCACAGCTCTGCTGGCACCACGTATTTTACAGGTCTACTAAAAAACACAAGGCTAACAGTGACATATCTGCCTCTATGGAGAAAAACAGTGATGTACAAGTTGGAATCAACTTTCAGTTTTCCTCTTTGGACCGTTGCCTGATAATTTCAGTTTCTCTTTAATTTTTCCTGTTATAAAGCATGTTAGGGTAGAAGCATGAGATGTTTTCAGATGCAGGCCAAAAAAAATAAAAATCACCTTGTGATTCAGATCACTGGTGTCAGTAACAAAAAAGCCCCATACCTGTTGAACTGTCGCCTCCTCAACTCCTGCCCTGCGAAACTCTGCCAAAATCGCTTTCAAAAAGATTTGTTCATGGAACGAAGCATTCCTGAGTTGAAAAACAAAACAGACAAAAATCCATTTGTGAAGTTCAGAACCTATGAAACATCAGGAGGAAGTCTGGAAGGGAAATTGCTTGGGAGCTACATATTTATGTCACATCTCGCCATTGTATCACAGCCTGCAACTCCGGCATCACAATTTTTATTTTTAAAAACTAGTGGTGTGAAAGAGACACAAAAGCAAAGGAAATGTTTTTACCTGATTGCATTGACATACGGTGATGAAAACATTTCATCTATGGCTTCAGTCACGTGGGCCATCCTGACAATCTCCGGGGTTCTCTTCTGCCTGGCAAACTCGCAGATCTCTGTGGCCCTTCTGCAGATATCCAGGCACCGCCGGGCATCCCCGGACAGCGCTGCCACCTGCAAGAGAATGTGACAGATTTGTAACAACATTTCCTACCAGTCGGGGACAGAGTTTAGCGAGAACCAACAGCCAAACAAAACCCGAACACCCGGAGCACCCAGTGGGAAAGCAACACATCTCTGAACTGCCTTACTACAATCCCTGATCCTGAACAACAAATCTTATTGACCAAAACCAACAGAAGCAACTCTCTCTCACACTCCCATCCTGATCTGGTCATCACAAATTCAAGAACTTTTTTCTATAACCATAGAAGTCAGAGGGTAAAAAAAAAATTAAAGGTGAGCAATTCACTTCAACACCAAAAGCTTTCAGATCATTTTAATTATCAATGAAGATCTTTACCATAATCTGAGTCCATGCAAAAGGGAAAAAAAAAGGGGGGAGGGGTGGCTATGACACCAAAAAACTCCTCAGTTTTTCCATACGCATTAAAATACTGATTTTAAGAGTACACTAATAAGTTTAGAAGGTCTCAAAGAAATATCCAGGATAGTCAATTTACAGTTACAAGTGCATGGAAATTTTTAGGTGCCTGAAATTTCTGAAACTAAATACTTGTTAAAACCCCAAATGTGCTTTACAGTTTTAATAACGCTGTGAACATTCACCAGATATAGTACTGCCTAGTTCTCCCAGTAGATGCTGGTAACATACAAAAGCCCTAGAACAACCCAGCTGGGGCCAAGAATGAGCAACCCTTTAGAAAATCTAATTGCAAGGTATATTTCTGTATTTTCCGAAGAAAACTCATACTAGGAAAAACATTGCAGTTATTCACTCTGCAAAACCATCACTGTTATTCTTACAGAGAGGTGGTTCCTTCACAACAAAACACATGCTTGTATTTACTTCTGACATAATTTATGAGCACTTTTTTAATCCTACAATGATGTAGGATACTTTGACATAATTTTAATGATTACTTTAATATAGAGTTGCTAATATAACACACTAGCAATGCATATATCTCAATCTGAGAAGCTGCTGATCCCCAATGCCATACTTATTTTATGTACAACTGAGTATTAAGACTTGAAAACAGAACAGGTACTATCTATTATGACAAGGCAGTAAACCTCTTGAGAAAGAAAATATGGCTTTTTCCACTGTCACTGGCATGCTATCTTTTTCAGGATTCTCCAGTGACTCACATTATGCTAAACAGTGGAGACAGTTGACATCTTATCATCATGCATTATCACGACTCTTGTTGTCATGCCTTCAGCTCTTGGAATATGCTGCTGCCTTCTCAGAGTAGGTGGAAAAAGCAAGGACACTGCTCTAGCAATGCCTTCTGAGAAAATACCCTAAATAATGTATGATCTAATTGTGCCCCACTTGCCTCCAATGCAGAACACAACCACAGAACCAAGTCTAACAGCCGTTACAAAACTCTCCCTGCTGTCCCCATGCTCTCCACCCAGTGTGACATGAAGGACATTTATCTGCTCTGTGCTCACCTTTCTGGAAACCAGCTGAACTGCATCCTCTTCAAATGCCTTCACACCTTTCAGTCTGGATGAAATAATTTGCTGTAACTGTTTGTAGGTGTAGGGCTGAAAGGACATTCTGGTGAGGCCCTACAATAAATGATACAACACAGTGAGAAGCATTTGTGGTGCTGGAAAACTTCCAGCTGCTCATGCATGGCCTGTGTGGTTACTTTTACTTTGTCTGGTAGGAGCAATCAGTCTTTCACATCCCTTCCCTCCAAGTGACATACTTTAATCAATCATATTTGTGAAATAAATGCACAAATCGACAAAATTGTGACTCAGTGAGGACCACTGGTTGGATCTCCCCATTGAAAGGCCCAAGGAGCAAGTGAAGCTGCTATTAGAATTCAAATTTCTCTTATAAAAAACTCTTAAATCAGAGCTCCCCAATACAGAAATATTTTGATTACATCTGTTTACACATTATTTTTTAATACAATAACAGCAGCAGCTATGAAAAAATATTCATGTCTCCTTTAGCAAATCTGTATATGTGTGTACTGACTTCAGGTTAGCCATCAGCCAAGAATTTAAACCATCTTCTGGCTCAAGCTAATAAGAACTGCTCTCAGATGAGGACAATCTATGTTACAGATGGTGCACTGCCTTTCATATCCTACAGGAGACCTGGGACTTGAATTTCTTATGCAAAACTTCTCTTATGACTGTATGGACTCAGCTGATCTGCAGTGGGTTTAGTGGGTGGGGGGAAGCAGTTCACACCCTGTGGAGCTGTTTTTGAGTCACGGAAGGATAGAGGCACAGAGCACTGTTTTTTCAAACCACTTTTCAGAGCCATGATGAGATGACCTAGGAAAATGTATTCAAAACAAGTAGAGAGTGTATCCAATTTTCTTTGCTGGATACCTTTATATAATCTACCAACTGATGATGGCAAACAGAGAAGTAAGTAGGTGCCTAGAAGGAAAGGGGAAAGAGGAAGGGAAACAAGAAGAGAATTCCTCTGAACTCTAGAGTAAGCAGCTTAACCATGAAGCACAGTGTTTGATTATCCAGATATTAATATGTTTAAAAAGGCGTCCATATTCTTATTTCATTCTTACAGAACATAGTGTACATACACAGCACAATATCTGATTAGCAAACAGGCTCCTGCACTTACTTTGCTAAGATTTATGTGTTTATTATCAGCTCTCTGGAGAGGGAATTATAAAAAACACTGTTCAGCTTCTGATATAACCAGTCCTAATTTTCTCCTGGATTGCTTTTGATTGCAATACAGTATTTAATCTGTTCTCATTTTACGGCATAGCAACAGAACTGCTAGGACATACCAGCCTGCTTGCTACTCTATTCATCATGATTCTCTCTGGCAGGTCCATGGTGTTGGCAATGGCCAGGATGATTAACTTGGAGTGCTTTTGGGTTGGCCAGTCAAATAAGTTGTACATCACGTTCTGTTTGCGGGTCCACAGCAGATCAAGCTGCAGAGATAAAAAGAGAAGACTCAGACTGGAAAAAAGAATGGCCTCTTATTTACAATATCTGATGGGGGTTTGAGAACCAGTTCTGCCACAGAAGATTTCTCATGTGATTCTGAACAAGCTGTGTCTGTTGCCTTTCCTTTATCCATCTACCAATAGGACTGCATTTGCTGAATGAGGGCTCTAATCTCTTTTGGAAAAGCACAGTCCTGCTGGATGCTGGAACAGTATTAACCACAATAGTGATTAAACAGCTGGAGTTTTAAAACACTACTGTGATACTAATACTACATCTAACAAGATTCAAAGACCCTCCAAGTGAGAACTTGAAGCAAAAATAAGAGTGCATTTGATTATTGCTGAACACAGCACATTCAGGGTTTTTCAAAACTGGGTATGACTTCTTTCTCTGTGAGTTTTCTCACTGGAAAAGCAGCAGCTTCCAGGCGAAATACAGTTGAATCCTCTGGTATTTAGAACTTTACAAACAACTTATTCCATGTCTTGGAATATCAAAACACAAAAATGTGAAATCCAAGGCAGAAACAATATGGCAACAGGATAGTTAGCCTTTTTAGGAAACTGAATTTAAATAGGTAAGAGGAACTATTTGTGCCTCCTCTCTCCTAAGTCTATTCCTGTTACATCACATGTGATACACTCAAAGCATGCATCATTCGTCTTTTTCCATCCTCCAAAAACTCATTGCTTACAATCCTTGGAGGAAAGAAAACAAAGGATTCTTTGTCTCACCTCATCCACTACCAGCACTGTGGTCTTCCTCTTTGGTCCAGGTGTACTGAACAGCTTTGCCAGCAGTACTGCAGCATGGGTTGCTGTCACCTTCTGACCTGTCAGGAACTGCTCAAGGATTGAAGAAGTATTGAAGGTTAATCACACCAAACCCCTGGAAATACAACGTTTGACTCCACTCAATTTTGCCTTTCCCTAACAATCAACATCAAGCACTTGGATTATTTTTTCCATGGAGGAGTAAGAAAAGGGAGAAAGTAGCTCATAAGACACTCAGGTCTACCAAGAACTGTCCATAAAGGAAAAGAGAAACAAAGGAAAAGAGAAACAAAACAAGGCATAGCTAAAAAGAAAGGCCCACAGAATTCTCTGCAATTTGTCTTAGAGTCATTAACAAATCCTGAACCCACCCAGTCTAGAGGGCTCTAAACCCAGCATATCTCAAGGGTATCTCTGAATGCACACACCTACTGAAAACCTAAGTCAGCTGACAAGAATAGCCTGACTTCAGTAATCTTGGACTCCTATTAAAATTCTAATGAATCATCAGCAGGATCTATAATTAAATTTATTCAACTGTGAGCTAAAAAAATACCTGCAATACCTGTTGCAACTATGTGACAGAACAGATGAGCTGACTGTACATTACCTCTTCCCTTGCAAGTCCAAAGATATCCAGAAATCAAAGAATGACATTGCAAAATTACACTGTAGATGCTGAATCAATTGTTCATCATAGTGCAAAGTCCAGCAATAAAGCAAGATGGAGATTGCATTTGAAAACTGTATTTCTGTTCTAAAATCTCTTATAAACCTAAGATTTGATAATTACTAAACAAGCTAGAGCGTAACATTAAGGTATTATCTCTACTTGTTTCATGTTTACAATTCAGTCAGGACAGTCCAAATCAGTCACAGAGAGGAGATGAATCCCAGAGAATCCGGATTCTACAGCTTGGGAGCCGAGTATCCAATATACCACAGAGTTCAGCTGCTGTGGTGGAACTGGACACTTACTGTACCCAAGTATTTAACCATATCTCTTTCATCTGTCCAGGGCTTCCAGTCCCTGTTCCACCTCTATAAACTTTCCTACAGCAGTGAGACACTTTCCTAACTGCAGAAGGGAAGCTCCAGAATTTGCTTCAGTCATGCAAAGAAACATCAGCAAACTGGAGCTCGGCCTGCAGCAATCAGGAGAGTAGCAGCAGCCTAGCTCTTAGCTAGGTTCTTGGATAGTAGCCGAGGCAGAAGGAATTGGACAAGTACGTGGCTCATGTGACCTTGTACTCCCCTGAAGGCTATTTAACTGGGCTAGCTTAGAGTTCAGGACCTGTGGGGGGCAACAGATTGTACTTCCAAAGGCCTATTCTTTATTCATTTTAAGATTTTATGCTGAATGGGATAGGAACAAAGGATGTGCAAATACATTCACACTACCACGAAGTAAGGTAATTGTCAGGAAGCCTCTCACTATGCTAAAGAAACACAGTGGCCTGGTCTCAGAAAATCCCTCAGCAAGACACTGTCTCAGCTGGTTTGAGGAAAGGATACAAATATTCAAATTTAACTCCCAACTATGAGGATAGGGACATTAAAACACTGATGTACACCACTCCCTGCTCAGAAAGACGATGTCAAACTTAAATAAATGGAGCAGAAGTTTATATTAAAATGGAACAGATGCTTCAGGAAACCATTTCACTTCCAGGTCACTGGTTTAAAGTTAGCCTAGACTGAGAAAGCTTTTGAGCAGTTACTGTCTAATGCCTACTGGGTGATCTTAATCCAGTCCTCAGAAGATTAATTCCCACCCATACAACACAAGCACAGTCAGTAGTCCCAGATGGATACTGCAGACTGGTTTGTCATGGATATCAGAAATACACTTCTGTTGACAGAGATGGCCCCTCTTTAGCTGAATTACTATTATGACTGACCAATTAACCAGTAAGACCCCCCCAGTAATTATTCTACTGCTACACTGACTTTCAGAGTTGTTACCTTAGTAGCTGTTTAAGCAGATGTGCAGAAAAAGTTACACAATGGGAAAATATAAAAAGCTCGTTTAGATCTTTTTTAGATGAGCAGATGCAATAAACCAGGCTATTTCTCAGCCATTACCCTTATGCAGCAGAAAGCAAAACAATTCAAGAAGTTAGCTAAGGTCTTAAGAATTGTTTTCTAACCTGCTCTAAGATAAAAGCACACAGTCTCTTGGAGGGACTTGGAAGTACTGACAAGTGCCTTGAATACTCTAACATCAAGGATCTGATGGTAAAGTGTAATAGCTCTTCTTTCAAACCCAGGAGCCACTGAAAAGGCTTTACTTACCTCTAGTATCTGCACATAGGCTTGGTGAGGGTCTGTCAGCTTCATGCCATTGATCTCCACAAACTGGAATGGCGGCAGTTCATCATTTTCTGCAGCTTGCTGAAGACACCGAATTACTTCATGAACAGTTGCAGTTTTACCTGTTCCAGGCACTCCAGAAATGTACATGCACCTATGAAAGGAGAACACCTCTTCAGCAGCCTGAGCAGAATGGTAACACTCTTGGGATTAATGAGCTGGAATTCCTGACCTCTCACACCAGTCTTGAATACTCCTCTGTCACTTCAGGCAACTCCCTACATCTTACTTTATTTGCAAGCTGGGACATAACACACTGGAGGATCATGAGGATTTTTATTATTACTAAAACAATTAACAACCTAAAATGTTTTATAAATGTAATTTACCTCTTCTAAAAAAATAAATAGTTTCTCAGACATCTAAAATTGACTAGTTATATTTTGGTCTTTAATTTGAATCTGTAAAATAAAGAAGCCCACATTATTTCTATGCACACCACCACTTAAGGAAGAAAAATACCAGGAAAATTGAACGAGGAACTTTAAATGATGATAACTTTTAAAATACAAGTAATAAATATAAAGTAAAAATATATCATCTGACTGCTGTTATGCCACAGGCAGATGTGATCTTGGTTACAGTCTTGCCAAACTCACCCTCCTGTACCATCAATAAGTTTGCTTTCCACAAAGTTATAGATATCCTGGAATTCTTCCTCACGACAAGGCAGAGATTCTGGGATAGCAGAAACATGCAGCCTTTGAATTGAAAAAGAAAAGAAAAAGAAAATTAAAATTGCAGTTCTCTCTGAAGAACTGACGAAAACAAACAGCCAGATGCTCACCTTCCTCCTGTGTGGAGTTTTTCAAATCTCTCTTACATACTTTTAAGTCTGAGCATCAATGTCAAGTATCCCAAAAGAAATAGCCTGGTCTCTCTCTGTGTGCTCTTAATTTATGCAGCAATAAAGATCCATTGGTTTTAATTCACAAACTATTTGTGAATCAGTGCAGAGGTAGGAGAAACAGGAAACAGAGAACTAAAACCCAGTTTGAAAGAGCCAGTCCTGAATGCCTTTTTTTTTTCCACTGTGAAGCTCTACAGTGATACCTGTAAAGCTTTTTTGTACACCAAGAAGAGACTAATATTCTACCTTTACAATCTACAGCTAATCAGAGAGGATCTTTGTTTTTCTAATGTTGCACAGAATAAAGATACCTAATTCTGAAGCACTTAGCATGGACTGGTTAAAATAATTTAAAATTGTGAAAGTAGTATCGTAAATACTGCCAGTATTTGTAAATCTAGTATTGTATTGTAAATTATTGAATGCTCTTCTTGTATGAGAACACCAAGCATTTTTACCTGTTTTATTCTACATGGTAAAGATGGCATACCCCATTTCAGCACAGCCTACTGCTTTGCACACCTGATGCAAAAAAAGATGATTTTCCTGAGCACAAATTACCTTAATCTGGCTTCTTCCAGTACACTGGCTGGTTCCTGGGCTGCCAGGATGCGCCTGGGAATTTCCGGAGTTGCATTCCGGGGTGTTCTGGGTGTTCCTGGTAAAGGCTGCAAAGAGAAATTACAACCTCAAGCAGATTTTCTACAAACAGCAATTTCTGTTGGAAACAAATCACTGATACGAGTTTCCCAAACATTACTAATGCCAGAGTACAAGATGAACTGAGAACCAATATTTACACAGGGAATTACCAAACAAGCCTTATGGTGTTTTCTTCCTAAGAGAAAAAGGAAACTGGAAAGGGGGTGGTGACAATTACACCTTTTTAACTGTCTGAAGAATTTTTGAGTTGTTAGTCCTTTTCTGAAGTGCTGTGGTACAAAATGATCTGGTTCTTAAGAAACAGCATCCAAGCCAGTATTTGCCCTGTTTAGGCTACAGTTTTCTAATAAATATTGTCACAATATTCACAACATGCAAATGGCTTATACATTTGCATAACCTACTCATATCAAAGATTAAATTAATCCAGATAACGCTTCATTGAAAGCTAAGAGGTTCAGATATATAACTCTGGTACACGGGCATCAAGCATTCAAATAACTAGCTCAGAAATAATAAAAATAGCTCTTTTATATGGAATCTTACAGTTTTTTTCAGTGTCTTTGCAGGAGTGTGAACTGCAGGCTTCCTTGAAGATTTTGGGGTGCTGAATATTATGCTGGATTTAGTTTTCTTTTCTGGTGTACAGGGCACATCATCATCCTCCTCTTCCTCGCTACTTGAAGAGTAGGAACTGTCAGAGCCAGACAGAAAATCTTCCTGGTCCAACATGCTATAAGAAACAGAAATGACTTGAGCTTTAAAAAAAATACGTACAAGTCTACATATCACAGAGCAGTATTTGTACACTTTCAGCTTTTTCCATAGTTCTTGTAATCCAACGTGTTTTCCACTTCAGCTGCTAATTTTCCATGGCTTTTTAACAGATTGGTTTAAAGGAAGTCAGTTTTCTGAAGAACACCATGAGTCAGCTTTCTGTTTCTGAACATAAACCAGTTTTTACTCAAGCTGCAATTAAGATGTGCTTTTAGAACCATTTGCATTTTAATATTAAGCCAGACAAGCTCTCCAGGCTTCAAGTTATCCACAGCAATCTGAACAGGAGATAATGGCTGCAGGGTTTACCTGATCTGCTCTGCAATGAGAGCACTTGTTTTCTGTGCACATGTTCTGCGAGAACGAGGGGTCAGCACAGGGCTCTGGCTCCTTGGTTTCTGATATCCAGCTACACTGTAAAGAAAGAACACAAAGCTGGTTATATTCCCTCTCTTTGCATCACACTTGCAAAGACACAGAGAAGGCCTTTCAAACTTCAGGCTCAATTGTTACCACTGTCAATCCAGCATGAATTCTTATTTGTTATTTACAGATAGGCTATGGCATGGATGCTGGCAGCACAGTTTCCCCCCTCTTGCACTGTGTCTTCAATACATCTTTGCCAAGAAAAACAAAATATTTGCTGTATTTTGCACTGCCAGACTGAAGGGACAGGGGCTCAAAACGGCTGTGGTTTTATTTGATAGAGAGGTGGGGGTTTTTTGCCTATTTTTTTTTCTTAAGAGAAAGATAAGAAAAAAATTATTTCCTTTGGCCATCTCTTTGATCTGCCCTTTGGAATGTATTTTTCTCTTTGTGTTTTGATATTCCTTGGTTGTCTTCTTGGGTGCTTCTTCATCCCTGCCACTGAAACATTTTACTGTCACTACACAACTTTTCTACTGGTTCAAAGTACAAAATGAGATGAATTACAGATGTTTTCTTTTTGTTAACAGTTCTTAGAAGTTTTTTTAGATCTATAAATACTACTGAAATGCCATTACCTTACCAATGAAAGGTACACATTTTCATGCTATAAGTAACCAAAAAGAAGTGCAAATTCCATTGTTGCATTCATATCTTTACTCTTGGAAAGGAAGAACTGGTTTCTGGCAACATTTTGCACAAGAAAGTCTGTTCCATTCTCCTCCTCCCCCAGCTAAATGCCATTTTTAAAGACTGTGTGAAGATATACTTGAATAGTTGTGCTTTTTGAGTTTTGATTTCTTTTCAACATGAAAAGTAGCATGAAAATACACATACAATTCTCATGAGGACTCTCCTGAGGCCAATCGAACCTCTCTCTACAGTCCTGCATGCCTCAACACTTGTCACAAGTAGGGCACATCTTGCTTATGTAGCGCAGGGAAACAGGTTTTCATCCATGTTGATGGGTACAATCATCACGAGAACAACGATCAACATGGCTTCAATTTCCTTTCATACCATCCCACTATTCCCATTTCCAACATCATCTCTCTGTTCCTGGAACCACGAACTGCTTTTCCACATGGAAAGTCAACTCCTCTTTGGATCTCCCTGATCATTCATTCATCTCCAAGTAACATTTTCTAAAGCTTCACCACAGTGCACTTGTCACTGCTGAGGCTCTCCCCCTTCTCTCCTTGTTCTCAACAGGCAAAACATGGCACATGCAGAGACTTCACCTGCTTTTCTCTCCAGAAGGCTTTCATAAATGTGTTATAAGAGAGCTTCATACAAATAGAAATCCCATACAAAAATAACGATAAAAATGCTATCACTTACGATAGATTGTCATCTTTCCCATGAAGATTCTTGTCTCTTTCACTGAAATCTTTGATTTTAGTGTAGGGGGACAATCGTACTGTGTCACTGAACCTGTGACAGTGCTCTGCAGTCTCAGATGTCGACTTGGACTTATCATTGCTGCAGGGGATCTTTGGTGGTGAGCCTAAAATTTCACTTGTAAATTTAACTTTTCTTTTAGTGGGTGATGGTTCTAATGGTGCTACGACATCACAGTCATCATCCAAAAGACCCAAAACTTCACATCCCAGGATCCTGCCTTTAGATCTTGTAGGACCTAGAAATGAAAAGCAAAATGAACTTTTGTCAGGCTTCAATATGGCTGGCTTGGTTAACTTTCAGAAGACATGGTACAACTGGCTCAGTGACTGTAGTTTAAATGAAAGCAGATGAGCATTTCACTCCAGGAACAAGGAACTGGATCACTACAAGGCATTTCCTCTAGAAAATTACTAAACAGAAGACAAACAGATTTTTTCAGTTTTCTAACCCACCTCCATCACTTACAACTTTATTCAGGTTCCATGTTGAAAATACTGCATGTTACACAGGATCGAATGTGCTTATTCGGCCAGCTCAGTGTAAACATTTTAGTGCACAATTAATCAGGAGATTAAAGAAAGTGGGACATTCTGAGGTCAAGCTAGGCTGATTGATAGCATTTCAGTCAACCAGCACTTTAATTTAGATTTATCAGATACAAATAAAGCATTTGCAGCAGTAGTTGATAGAAGCAGTAGAGTGCTTGAAACAACAGACAAGACAAACTGATGTGCCCGCAAGGCTTAGGCTGATCCCAAAGCCTGAACAAGGTAACTAAAAATATTGATGTTGAATGTTTGAACTACCCAAAATGGAAAAGCAAAACCATATCACACTCAGAACTACTGAATAGACAGAATATTGCCATATACATACTGTTTAACTCCAGCTTCTTCCTTGCTGTTGGGGTTTTGATGTCATTATTAGCCACTCTTTGAGAATGCCTCTCCTTAGCGAGGGAGGACTTGGAAGCAGAATGTTTTGATTCTATGCCCATATCAATGTTTTTTGGTTTTGTGGCACTCCAAACAACACTCTCCGTCTCTTTTTTCACAGGTGTAAGGACGTCTGAAGGAATGAATGCTTTTGAAGAGTTTGTGATGACACCTCTTTTCTTGTTAGCTTCTTTCAGCTTAGAGAATGTGTCCGGCGACAAAACCTTAAAGCACTTCCCATCCCAAGACTGCTTGACATAGAAAGTTTGTTCCTTGTTTAATGTAATAATAGGCAGTTCCTCACCCAGATGTAGTGGTAATACCTGCAAAAACAGAAAATACCAAAACACACATACATTAATGTTTACTGTTAATGTAGAATTCAGCTATTTTCTAGTCACAGATCTTATTACTGCAATTCATGCAATCCTTAGTTACTAATTCATACTACAGGGCTGTTGCTGTTTCTTTCTTCCCTATCTGTGTACAAGGGTTGCAGTACATACCATGATGCTTTTAATAATGGTCTCTGCAGCTATATCGGTGTCATAACCAAGAACTTGATCGAAAAACACCTCCTGGGCAGAAACCTCTCTTTTAAGCAGCTTCCGTTTGTTCTGAGGTATCTCCTCCAAACGACAGAACCACTGCACAACTGCACGTTTGTGCTGAGCACCTGCAACAAGGAGAGAAAGTCAGGGAACATCAAGAATTTCAATGTGTCACAAATAGTGCCAGACTTAAGCTGAAAATCCAGCAAGGGTAGAAATCCTCCCTGGACACAGGTGAGAAAGCATCAGATAAGAGACTGCAATTCCCATTTTCTAAGCTAAATTAATATGTCTGAGTTGAGAATTTTAAGGGCTAAGGTAATACCTGCACAGGTTCTCAATCACAAAAATACCTGGAGACCAGCTCCAGACCACCAGTTCCCTATCACAAACAAAGAGGTTCCTCATTTGCACAGATGTGATCTCCTCAAACCCTGCTACTTAAAGTAGCAGCATAAAAGGAGAACTGAGAAATTTCAGGACGTTATTTGTAGTGCCATTGTACTTTCAGAAGGCAGAAACAATTTTTTCACTGGCTGACAAACCAGGGAATATTGCTGATGAAACATGTTGTTTTTAAGGAAGTTTCATGGGTTTCATTCCAGCATGAAAGGAATATTCTGTTGTGCTACAAAAAAGTGCGTTAGTAAATAAATAAGCTGGAATTATACGTATTTATGTTTTAAAAAAGGTAAAGAAAATTAAAAACCCTCAAAGCATTATTATGATGGCACAGAAAGAACAAAAGCTGTTCAAAGAAATCAGATCTAGCCAATGAGTAGCTCCCAATTCAGACTCAGACAGCTTTTGTATCACTTGTGATTTATCTTTTCGTATCTATCTCTGTATAAACAAGCACTTCTACAAGAGACAGAAGTAACAAGTCCCATTTATTCAGCCTTGTGCTTTATTGCTAAATTGCCTGATGTCTAATGAGATGCAAATTTCAGGGCTGCAGTGCTCTTGCTCCATTTGGATTCTCCAATCTCTAAATAAAGCACAAGCTCACACTGTCTTCCTCAAGGACCATTGCTTTTAAATTAGACAATTACGTTAAAAGACTGTAAAAATTACAATGTCCTTAAACTTTCCATTTATGTATCAAATTTAGCTGAAATTAGCAATCAGTCCCAAATATTTGGAGGAGCATGTGAATACAAATGCAGTGATTACCAAAGCTTAATTTTCTTAATAAACTAGGCCAGTGACATAGTGTTAATGCTAACTACATCCCTGTGAAAAAGGTAACTCTAAAACATTTTAAAATTTCTCAGACATAAAGTTTTTATTTATCTTACCATCTTCATATAAATCCACGAGCTGTGCCACATAAGGCTGATCTGCATTCACCCCTTCTACTAAAATAAAGTCACCAAGTTGTATACAGGTTTCTGTTCTGCTGCTTTCTGATGTAATAAGGATCCCCCTAGAAAGTGACACACACAGGAAGATTAAGAGAATTTCATATTCTTCATAATTCACATATCATTAAGCCTGATGTCCTGTCAACTTTACAGTTAGTTATGCCCCTCCTTGCAATGCTTACAACTTAATTCCCTGATTAGAAGCTTTCATATGTAGTTCAATTAGTTAAAACTTATTCACAGATTTAGTTAAATGCTTTTGTTATATACATACAGTGCCACAACAAAATGCTCAAAACCTTACTTGTACTTCACTGCCATGTTAACCTAAACGATGTCAGAAAGGTAAAGGAACATTCACTGATTAAGCTTCCCTGAGCAGGACAGAAATAAATGTTATTTACTTGTAGTGGGAAGTCCTCAGCTTTCTGTCCGAGCTCATGGGTTTTCCATACCAGGAGTAGATAAGCTTGCTTTGCTGCCGAGTGTTCATGATTCCCAAGGAAAAGCTGAAACAAATAAACAAGCACTTTTTGATTATTATTTAAAAACAACAAAAAAGGAAAGCTGGGAAGATACACAGAACTGCTATCAACTCTTTCGGCGTGCATGAAGACCGTGGTGATTGACACAGAGAAGCCCACCTTCCCCAAAGCCCCAGACACCTCTCCCCGAGGGATGAAGAAGAAAAGGAAGATATTTAGTAGTGAACTGTTCTTCAATTCCTTTTCCATTCCCCCGCGGGTCCCCGGCCCTCACCGCCATGGCGGGGCCGCCTGCCCGCCCTGGGGAGACCGAACCTCACTGCGAGCCGGGTGAGACCGTCACCGACGTTTCACTTTCGCTCAGTTTTTATGGTTTCGTTTTGGTTTTTAATTCTTTTTTTCTTTTTTTTTTCCTAAGGAAGAATTTTTGTCTGGAAACTCAGGGAAAAGCCACACTCAGCTCGCAGTGCCGTTCACCGCCCCAGCCCGGGAGGCACATGGCGGCTGAGGGACCACTGTGCGCCGGCCGGGACACCCTGAGGGGCACCGAGCGGCTTCGGCAGCAGCACAGAGCCGCCAACCCGCCCCA
>VZTD01003312.1:3108129-3157220 GCA_013397725.1 Rhagologus leucostigma | reverse complement strand
GCGGCCCCGCCATGTTTGTGCCGGGCGCCCGCAGAGGAGGCGGTGGCGGCGGCCCCGCCCCGCAGGCGGAAGCGGAAAGCGGCGCTGCCCCTCACGGAGAGGAGCTGAGGGGCGCTGAGTTCGGAGCGGCGAGTGGGGCTGTGCGGCGGTCGCCATGGCCAACCGCACGGTGAAGGACGCGCACAGCATCCACGGCACCAACCCGCAGTACCTAGTGGAGAAGATCATCCGCACGCGCATCTACGAGTCCAAGTACTGGAAGGAGGAGTGTTTCGGCCTCATGGCCGAGCTGGTGGGGGACAAGGCCATGGAGCTGAAGTACGTGGGGGGCGTCTATGGAGGGAACATTAAACCCACGCCCTTCTTGTGCCTCACGCTGAAGATGCTGCAGATCCAGCCTGAGAAGGACATCATCGTGGAGTTCATAAAAAACGAGGACTTCAAGTAAGTTGTAGTGTGATTTTTCCCTTGTTGGGGTTGTTGTACCGAGGGAAAGTGCCCAAAACAACCAGGGAAACCTCAGTGCAAGGTTTAGCTCTCAGTGGGCCCTGATAAACTGTGCTTGCTCAAAACCAAGCTTTTCTTCTTGCTTTCAAGACTGCTCTCCGTGTCACCTGGTCTGTTGAAAGGGCTCATCTTTGTGGTATGGGCTTTCTGTGATGATAAGTATTTGGAACGAAGTATTTGGAACGAGCTGGATTAAGGGATTCATGTTAATCTACTTTTTCTTCAGTATTTCTGCCATCTTTGTCAGTGATAATGCCCCCGTACAAACATATATGTGAAGTATATCTATGTTTTTGGTATTATTGAGGAAGCGATGGAGGAAATCTAAATGGTTGTGTATTCTGGCTAGTGTACTGATTTCCTCAGAAACTTACGGGAAAAAGTTTTTTTATCCAAACTGCTAAGTGTGCAGGAAGCCAAGATCCATGAAAAGGTTTCCTTTCCAGGTACGTCCGAATGCTTGGAGCACTGTACATGAGACTGACAGGCACTGCCATCGATTGCTACAAGTACCTGGAACCACTGTACAATGACTACCGGAAAATTAAAAGTCAGAACAGAAATGGGGGTAAACACTCTTACTTCTGTTTAGCAATATAAGTTTTAAAAACTGTGGCATAACCAGCCCAGTTGACAGAAGTTGTCTGAAGTGTTTCAGCTTTACTTTAGCCTCTAGTGTTAATTTCCTTTCTTTTAAATGCTATTTTCAACCCCAGAATTCGAGCTGATGCATGTGGATGAATTTATTGATGAGCTACTCCATGAGGAACGTGTTTGCGACATCATCCTGCCTCGACTGCAGGTTGGGAAATGTAGATGGTTATGGAATTCCTAACTGCATCAAGTTCAGTAGCTGTATTGGCTGCTGGCTTGTTGTATGAGCTATGGTTGCCTCCTTAGGTGTTTGTTCTTGCTTGGGTTATGTTGAATAAAGTTGCAATTTCTCCTAGAAACGGTATGTTCTGGAAGAAGCTGAGCAACTCGAGCCTCGTGTTAGTGCTCTGGAAGAAGACATGGATGATGTGGAATCTAGTGAGGAGGAGGAGGAAGAAGATGAAAAGGTTGGTGAACTGTTTTAGAAAGGGATAGTTAAAGCTGAACCACTTTAGAACACTTTATTATGACAAATATGTGAGGGGAGGTGCCAGGAGGCTGCTGGCAACTCGTACCTCCCCTCATAACATATTTTCATATAAGCAGCTTGTGAGGACTGAGAGCCTGAAGCAGTTGTCAAGTTTTTCTGTCTCTTGAATTCCACAAATCAGTATCTGTTCTGTGTTAAGCATATTTAGATAAACTGTTTTACATGCATATGTAAAGGAGAGAACTAAAGGTGATGATGGAACGTCTTGAGACCATCAGTCAGTGCTGCTGTACTTCTTCAGAACCAACACTATGAGAAGTGGCTGTTTGAATTTCCAGTTGGCAGTTTTGGGCAGTACCACTCACTCCTGAACATGAAATACTTGAGGATGGGGAAGCTTGGCTGCATGACTTTTGCAATTTATATGAATTGTTCAGAAATCTTTACCGATAGCTTAAAACCCTGCTGAAACAAGACTTACAGCCCCTCCCCTCCCTTGTTTCCAGCTGGAACGGATCCCATCTCCTGACCACCGCAGAAGGGGCTACAGGGACCTGGACAAACCCCGCAGATCTCCGGTGGTGCGGTACAGGCGGAGCCGGAGCAGGTCTCCAAGGAGGTGAGGCGACTCTTTCCTTGAGCAGTGTTTTCACCTATTGTGCTGGCAGTTCAGCCAGAACCTCTCACACCTCCCAATTCCTTCAGCACTTCCTGAGGTGAGGAGTTGCAGCGCACAGACACAGTCAACCCTCTGCCTGTTTCTCCAGTCCTTCTCTTAACTCTTCAACTTGCTGGCCAGCTTTAGCTAAATTTGACGATACAGTGAAGACGTTAAGGAGAACCAAGTGTTTCTTCATCTAAGCCACAGGCTGCAGAGAAAATCCTGTTAATTCTTCTTACTGATACGAAGCCAGGAAAAACTCATTAATAGACTGTTGCTCACAGTCTGGAAGCAGGTCCTTGTGCAGATCAAAAACATTACCAGGGGGTAGGATGTGGGAAATGAAACAGCTGTTCTGCTAATGATTTTTAGTGATTTTCTCTTTTCTCCCCCAACTGCAGGCGCAGCCGCTCTCCAAAGAGAAGAAGGTACTCTTTAATTCTATTATTTAAGCTGAGAAATGTGCATTTGTAGTACAGCTCTCCTAAAAGCTGCCTTTCCCTCAGCCCATCACCGCGCCGGGAGAGGCATCGCAGCAAAAGCCCGAGACGGCACCGGAGCAGATCCCGAGAGAGGCGCCACAGATCGAGATCTAAATCTCCAGGTATTTCTGTCACTTCCAGATTAACTCTGGCAACTCTTTATCAGCAGCAGATCCACTGCAAGAAAAATCTGTGTCACCATATCGAGATGGTAGCACAGGTGCTAAATCTGGCTGATAAAACTGCTGTTTACATGAAAGCACAGCTGGAGAACTCCTTTAATGGCTGCAAAATTGTCTTGAGTAAGTTTTCAGGTACTTGCCAGGAGGTTAATTTGAGAGCCTAGTTGTTCTGGCTAGGGTTGTTCTGGCATTATCTAGCACACTTGGTCACTAGAAGCAGACTGCATTAGTAAAACAACAAAGAATTCCAGTGGCAGTGGAAGTAACTATTGCCTTTTTATCTCACAGGGCATCACCGTAGTCACAGACACAGAAGTCATTCCAAATCACCTGAAAGGTAAAGGCTTGGCCTATTTCTTAAGGGCAATTTGGGAATTGAAGATGGCTTTACAATGTTGTCTTTTTGTTTTTTTCTGTTTCAGATCTAAGAAAAGTCACAAAAAGAGTCGGCGAGGGAATGAATAACAAACTAAACCCAGCCCACAGTTTAAGGGCTTTGAACTGCAGTCTAATGCTGTCCTACTTGCTCTACAGGACAGCTGGCTCTGTACTGGCTGCTTTAGCAGTCCCTTTCTTTGATCATTCTCATTTTGTTGTCTTGGATTTTTTTATTAAAAGTAAGCTAAGGATACTTTTTATGTAGTTAGTTACTCATCCTTGTGATAGAATTTGAAGATTGTTTTTTAATTGTTTGTCTTGAAGCCTGTAAAAACTAGTGAAAAGCAATAAAAAAGGGAAGGTTTGCCTTTAAAAGGCTCCTGGCTGTTTCCTTCATCAAATTTTGTTGAGATGTCCCCTGGTTGAAGCTGGCTTCATTCTCAAATCAGGGCATTGTTTTGTCAAACTGTCCCTGCAGTCAGGTGCCAAAGGAAGTCTGTGTTCAGTCACAAACACTGCAGGGCTTCCCACCCTGGCCTCTCAGAGCTCCAGTACAGGAGAGGAAGCACGGCTGTCAAAATCCAGTGTGTTCACTAAAAGCTCACTCTAAAATGCTCTCCAGCACGTGGCTATCATTGGGTCCTTTGTAAAAATCCCCCTTCATCAAATTACACCTTCATCCCCAGTGTAATCTCCTGTTTCTGCTGCTGCCATCAGCGAGTTCAGAAGTTTAAAGTAGTACAAAGCACTGCTTAATTCTTTTGGAGTAAGAAGTTAAATATATTTGAAGACAATACACCACTACTTTGAGCATAGTTTGTGGCCTCCCCGTGACTGGGGACAGAATTTGACAACATGATGTTCAGCTCTACCTTCTCTGAGTGAAGTTAGCTTATAAATTTAGAATAATTAAGCTCTTACTGAAGATACAATTCTCCTCTTGCTACATTTGAAATCAGTTTTGTTAAGCCCTTGTGTACCATGTCTTTTTCCATGGCCTTGCTTCAGGAGTAGGGATGGGCAGGTTGACCCCTGAACACTGCATTTAGGGCTTCAGGATTCTCATATTGCCCTGGGAGTGCTGACAACACAAATAGTGTGCCTAGTGCATTCAGGGAAAGTTCTCTTTAAAATTGCTTCCCAGTACAGAAGCAATTAAATTAAATTTTCCAGAGTCTTTGCATATTCTTTTGCCAAGCTGATAAACAGAAAAGCAGGTGTGCTCTTCCTTCAAGTATAATACACACCATGGCTGTGAACAGCACATGCAACACCAGCATGGAGAGGTCTAGTGCTTGTACCACTTGTTAAAACTGCTCATCTTTCCAAGATCTCTACATTAAAGACATTTTTATTAGCCCGGTTAAAGCAAGCATGCATAGAAATAGGGAAGAGGAAAAGTCTTATGTCCTTTTTTTGCAGTTTTATTTTTCTTTTTAAAAAGTTTTTTGGCACTACATAGTTCTGTAAAGAATAGAAGTGACAAATTTTTAAACACATGAAATCCCCTTCTAATTTTATTTTTTTTTAGAACAATATATATAAAGTCTGAAGCAACCAAAGTATGAATACAGCTAATAGAAAATAAAGAACTTAATTTTAAAAATTCTCTCTCTTTACAGTTTATCAAGATAAAACAAAACACAATTCCCCTTAAAAATAGGGTAATAAAATAGATGAAATTTGTATCACTCAGTTTTGTGATACTAGTAAAAACTATAGTTCATATCTATTTACAAATGATACAGTTTAAAAACAGTCTTAAATAATCTTGTATCTAAACATGTTGCATTAAGATTTTAAATCAGAACCTGAATTTCTTCCTCCCCTCCCCCCACCCACCCACAATCCCATCCAATTTCACTTTTTCTGTTGAATGTAATTCAGATTCAAGTGTGGGTGTCCTTGAGACAGAAGCGAGAACCGCTGGTTACTCTGCATCAGTGGACCAGCTAAAAGAAAATGGATTACAATTACTTCAGCAAATCACATATTTAACAGTGCTTGGCTATATTCAGTGTACTAATCTAACTTAGAAATAAAGCCATTTACTAGACTGACACAAATGCTATCTGTACAACTAACCCATTTAATGGGACAATGCAGAATTACTTAAATCTGATCTCCAAAATTCCCTAAGAATCATCAATACATCATATTGTTGCATTACTTCAGTTCTTTAACAAAAATAATTTCAGGATTTTAAGTAAATTCAGTTTTCACTTGGAAACCCTGCTAGAGCCAATAGATTAGATTTTGAAGAAGGATTTGGTGCCTGTATCTCTCATTTTACACCAGGTGACTCCAGCAACATGGAAGCTGCATATCCTGCAAGTCAAATTTGAGCATCGTTTCTCTGGTAGTGGAGGTCTTTTTCCTACAGCCTTTCCCCATCCTGCCAGATGCTGGACACTTTCAACTTTCATAAAGATCAGATTTGAAATCAAGTCAGTCGTTCCCAGTTCCCTGACGAACTGAACCTGACCTAACTTTGCAGTCACTGCTGCTCTGTGGATGAGCTGGACTAAACCTCCAGAGGGCCCTTCCAACCTCAATTATTCTATGGTCTTGCAAGTTTTTATCTATGCAAGTAATTTCACAAAGCAACATACAAAAGCCAAATAAAGTGAATTAGGACAAAAATTTCTTCATATTCTGAACATGATCATGGGCCAATCATCTTAACCTCTACTGAAGCAGAGGCAGCTCTACAGGGAGCCAGCAGCAGCAAGGAAAAAGAAGCTGGAAGTGCAACAGGCTGCAAACTGGCTCAGATTTCAGAATTCTATTTTAACCCTTCCCTCCCACAAAGATTTTCATTCATCCACAGAGGAAGCCGAAGCGCTGATTTGACTCTTGGATTCGTTATGGTTCCAGGGAGCCTAGTGAGTGACACATGATTCCTTGGCTTTTAAAGCCTTTGAGACAGTACAGAGACATGTTGCATGAGCTGTTGATTCACATACTGGTTCTAGTACCTTGAGGGTAGAAAGGTTTGTTCGGTGGGTAGCTGGCATTTCCCTGCTGCATGTAGTTCTGAGGCATATTGTAAGGCCACGCTCCTCGGAGGAGAGGAAAATGGGTAGGGGTCCCATGGTCCCAAGGGACAGAAGGAGGGTTCATTTTACCAAACTGTCCTTGGAAACCCTGATCTATTTTTCAATTGAAAGGGAAAAGCACATTGCAAGTTGAAATAATTAAACAGTAAGTCACAAATACAATTTACATCTTAAATAACAGTTTGCAGGGGACTTAATGCGATTAGTCTGATGTGCTACTTCTCTTTTTTTTTTTTAAATATCCATCAGTAAAAATTACCACCTAAATTATTTCATTATTCAGTATAATAGAATTATTGGGAAGAGAGAGGATGAATCAATATTAAAATCAAGAGCTATGATTTTACTATTTTCATGTCTTTCTCATGATGAAAAATACAAGGTCTGAACAATGTTACTACTATCTGATCCCACACAAATATCCACTATCACTGACGGAGCTGTGACATGAAAGCTATTATCCTACTGCAAGAAATAACTCTCAGATGTACACTGGAATTCCACTAATATTTCCATGCTTAAGAAACTTGCTATCTAGATCACTGAACTGACTTAAAAAATTCTTTTTAGAGAGAAAAATATAAACTTTGGAAATAAGTATACAAATTGTAAAGCTATTCCATTTACAATTCTGATATCACTGCAACATTAAGGATGAGAAATCAAGCATCCAAGGAGACAGGATCCACAACATGAGGCGTAGCTCTGGGGTACACATTAAAAAGAGTTGTCTGTCTTGATACTTCTAGTGATCCTACTTCTGATCAGTTGTCTACTGAAAAGAAAAAGTGGCTCCTTCCAAGTCAAGGTTATGTGAGCCAGGACAAAGTTTCCTCAAACTTAAGTGTTCTCAAATTGTCCTGAGGAGGTAAGAAACCAGGCTTCAAACAGACAGGAGACAGCTCAACTCTGCTGTGCACCCATCTTAATGGCATCTAAGCCAAAAAGGAAATAAAACTGATTCAAATACAAAGAGGAAAATTACTATGATTGAGAACTAGGAAAAGGAGTGTGATGAGGTTGGAAATTGATGGAAGATGAGGGATGGGAAAAAAATACTGTGACTGACAGCACAAGAAACCTGGGAGAATGGAGAAGGAATTAGAATTTATGGAGCTTGTCTGAAAGAAGGCAGCTACCTTAGTAAGGAGATGTGGTTTGGAAGGAGCTGCTTGAGGGAAAGACAAAGCTGGAGAAGGGGACAGGTGAGAAGATCAGAAATGGAGAGGCAGGGACAGAGCACACTGGAGACACACAAAACACATGGGTAGGAGTTCCTGTATCCTTTAAAATATATTCCCCACAAAGCTTTAAATAGAAAATCATGTATCTCCAGCACCTTAACATATATTTGAAGCCCACTGGTGAATTATTCCTCATCCAAAGCTGTTGACTCAGCTGAAAACCTACTGTTACTGACAATCACCTTATTAGCGCAGAGAAAGGCTGGGCAGGAGATTCAGAATTTTCATCTTGTGATGAACAGCTGCACCAGTATATTGTATTATGGTGCAGTATTTTTTTTAAACATAGGAGGACTTACACATTTAGAATAAATCAGACCACCACCATGATTAATGATGTAAACGTTAACAGTTAAAATTAGGGCTGCCACGGTTCATGTTGCAGACAAAACTGAATGGGCTTTAATCATTATATACTGCTTTTTCTCAGCCTCAAACATACCAGTGTACTTGGCTTTGCTATGAGGCAAGAGGCTGTTGCCCACTTGTCACAGGAAAATGTACTTTTGGGAATCAACATCGAGATTATGGAAGTTAAATGTGGCAGGATAAACCATAAGAAAAAAGAATGGATAAGATCATGTTATATTGTACTAAAGCTGAGGAGACAATATTCAACTTGCGCAACTGTAATTCTGCCAGTCTCTTAAGCTCGTGGTTGCAACCTCAGCATTTGTCTAATAAATTATGTAATGATGTGTTGATCTCAGAGGGCTTTTCCAATCTTAACGTTTCCACGACTGTTTGATATAAGGAATCCGTTATTCATCAGCACATTCACAGAAATGCAAGTGGTTCAAACAGTGATGAGGAGGTTTCTCAGTTGAATGCAGGATTTCTCAGTGTTGCACAACCATTAATGGCAGACAGGACTAATGCTTAAAAGTTATGGTGATCGATTCTAATTTTTTTCCTATGAAAATGTGAAGACAGATGAAAGTCATTATTTAGTTTCTTAAGCATCCTATTTTTTTTTATAAAACAAATTAAAAGAGTTAGCTGTTCCTGTAACACTTAACACTTGTACACAAAGTGCGAGAGGTTTGATACAACAGAGAAGAGTTACCTGAATTCCCCACAGTGCCATTGTTCACCAGTGAGTTTGGAGTCACAGGATTGTGCCAGTGTCCCTCATGAGAAGTGCTGGGGATTCCCATGGGCCTGGCAGCAGGCTGTGCAAAGATGATACTGGGATCATTCAAGCTTACACTGCTCTGGTTATTTGTGGTGCTGCTGCTGCCAGATCTCATAGAAAATGGAACATTTGTAGAATGAGGAGGGTTACCCGGTGCAGAGTGAATAACAGGCCCATGAATAGGCCAAGAAGTGTTGGGAAGCTGAATTTGGTGGTGATGGTGCATCTGAAGTAGTCCCAGGTTATGCAAGGTGGAATACTGACCTGGGGGAGATTGGGGAAAGTTAAACAAAGGCAGCTGGACCTGATGGGGTGGCTGTGCACCCTGCTGTGGCTGAGGAACGTGCTTAGACTGGGATATCGATTGTTGCTGAGTCTGGTTAATGGAGGCTGGCTGAGAGGAATTCTGTGGGAATTGTTGAGGTTGTGGAGAATAAGATGACTGATGCGAATCAGACTGGAGGAAAAAAAAAGTATGTATTTTTGATTAGTTCACTGGCTATTTAATGGTGTTTTCTTTAATAAGAACCCACTGTTAAAGCTATTGATAAAATGGCAAAGCACTCCCCAGCAACACCCCAAACACTGCACCCAAGTTCCTGTCGGCTTCAATAAGTGCAGTTCAACTGACACTGATTTCCATCAACAGATAATTTGGTCTGTTAATGTGGCACATCCCACCATCAAAAACACCATTCTGAGCAAACACTAGGCCCAAGCTCTTCATTAGACTCCTTACATACTTGTTTCTGATTTTTAATCAGTCTCTTCCCTACCCTACTTATTTACAGCCCAGTATCTCATTAACTAATTGCCTTACTTCTAAATAGAATGGTTCTTATTACTGCACAGTTTTTTAAGTAATTCCAAAGTAAGCCCCTAATATTTCTTCCATTTAAAAAAATCTGTTAAACAAGAAATGAAAATTCCAAAAACTCAGTTTCAACCTTCATATCCTGTTGCTAGGCCATGGCTAAAGGCACAGTAATAGCAATTATTACAGCCTTTGCAGAGCTCTTACAAAACTTTCCCTTTCACCAGCAACAGAAATAGGCATGAGGCTATTTTATCTGTTTGGAATTGCAACTAAACAGAGAAGCACTTCAAGAACTGGAGTGGCTGGGAAAGGAGTTACTCAGTTCATCTGCCAACACTTAACGCCAGTATCTGGATTCCCCACTCTGGTTTTAAGCACTGAGACAAGATGCTGATGGAACGAGTGCCTCCAGAGACATTCAAACGAGACAGGTACCTAAACCAGAGAGAGGACGACCTGAATCTCATATCTCATCCTCCCCCTGAGACTGACTCTTCTCTCCAGAGACTACAGCAGCCAGCCAAGCTCCAAGAGCCTCAGCTGCTGTTGAACACCCAGAGTTTAAAGGTTTCTGCAGCTTGTCACTATCCCTGACTTATCACTATTGCCTGTCCATTTAAACTGGCAGTCACTTGTGTCCAGTAACCAGAGGTGTCTGCAGGACCTCCCCACGCCAGAGCATCCCCTCTAGCAGCACGCTCTGTGTCTGTGCCAGGGCAAAAGCTGGAGCCCAGAAGCTGGGATTGCTCCCTTCTGCTATTCCAGCTGTGCCTGTATGAGTGCCTCCTATACATTTCTATCAAACCAGGAAGAGAATGTAAAACCTGGGATTTGAAAGATGATCACTGGTTTAACAGTTTAAATGTTATAAAAATAAAGCACATGCACTGACTACAAACATTCCTGCAAATATTAACCCACCACAAGCATGCATTGGATGTGCCAGCAGCAGGAGAGGAGGCATATTACACTCTAACCTCAATCCGCTTCCCATTCTCTCCCTCTTACTCAACCAATATTCCCCCTTCCCGTTCTTCTCGAACAATTCCTGGACAGAACATATTCACCAAGAAATCTTGGCCAAATGACAACCATGCACAGAGAGTCCATGACATCCAGGTGACACAAGAATGTGCACATGATGTGTCTGCCTCTGAGCCCACCCACACATTCAGCTTCAATTCCCCAGGCTCCTAAAAAATACAGCTCCTAAAAAACATACTCCTGTGGCATGTTCAGCCCTTCACTTAGATTAGGACTGTATCAGCCTCTCATTAGAAGCACACTGTAAGTCATAAGGTCTCTGTTACTGGAGCCAGCATTCCAAGAAGTGCTTGATGATCAGTTAGGAAAGTGGTAAACTGAACAAAGAGCATTAGTGATCAGCAGCCTTGATTACTATATTTGCTTACTTGCCAGCTTCATTAGCAAGCACATGCTTCTCAGACTAACAGCTTAAAATAAATTAATTTCTGCTGTACTGTCTGCTCCAAAAATATTAAATGTCGACAGTTGTATTTGCTCAAATACCCTCTGCTAACCATATCCACTCAGAAGCAGATTAAACATATTTTATGTAGCTCTACAGAGACTTGAACAAATTCTAGGATAAAACTACCAAAAATTTCCCCATTGTTCTGCTTGTGCTTCTAGTGTGCTCCAGCAGGCTTTTCATTGAAGTATGACTCAGCTGTGTTCTGTGTCTGCTCACGACACTCCCTTAAGACAGATCTCTTAAACCACAAAGAGTCATGGTTGCCACTAACCTAAGTCTCCAGAATGTTAACAACAAGCTATGCTTTATCTCCCTTAGTAACTCCAGAACATTGCCAGAACAATGAGAATTTGAAAGGCATCCTAGCTTAATCTGGCCTTTCAGCATCGCAAGGTATCTCATACCAAACTTGACTATGAGGTTTCCATACTGAAAAACCATAAATGCTCCCTAAGACACAGTACATCATAAATCAAAGTTTCGCTAACTGGCAGAGTGCAACGTTGTCATTATCAAGTCCAGAATCTGTTGAGAAAAAAACGGTGCAAACCTGTTCCCAGCATGGCTGGTTTGCTACAGCTTTGCTCCCTGCAGTCCCCCCCTCACAGAACTTACACATTCTGATGACTGCCTGGTGCGCAGGGGTCGCTCCACCTGCTGCTGGCCCACAGCCACCAGCTGAGAATTTACCATGCTCCGGACCAGCTGCGTGCCTGATCAAGGAACAGAAATGTTAATAAAACCCACAAGGTGATAGAATAATGAGCAGAACTGGGAGTCAGCAATACCTTAATTCTCATGTGACACAAAGCAGGTAAATCATTTTAACCTCTCCTCTCCTTTAACTTTTCCCTCTACTGGCAGCACACAACATTAATAGGTATAGGAGCTAAACACAAAATCTATTTTTGAGTAAAACGAAGTCTAGCAGGAACAAGGTTCACTTTGGTATCAGGCTGGAGCTCTACTTTATACAGGTTTCCACATTACTGCTGTAAACAGTGGCACTTTAAATAGCAATAGTGACAGCAGAAACTTCTGGGCAAAGAAAGGAATCAGAAAAAAAGACTAAAGGATAACAGAACACAGAAGCAAGGTTCTCTCTGAAGTTCATTTATGAATGCTTTCTCTCCTTTTTCAATTACCACAGGCACTTAAGGGCCTGATTTTAACAGGTTTGCAATTAATCTTCTCTAAGTACTATCAGTCATTTGAAAGCTGGATCTAGCCTAATTCATCTGTATGCTTTTCTTGAAGTGTTACTGAAAGACCGCTGATTTTTGCTGAAAATACATTTACTTACCTCTCACAGATGATGGAAGGTTAGCTAACATTTGAAAAACATTTGGAAGAGGAAATGCATTCTATTATTATTATTATTACTATTTCTAAGTGTACCCACTGTGAGTGGAAGACAAATAATGCAATACCCTGAAGTACACTGTACTTACTGCTGAGTATATTTTTACCACCCATGCAAAGGGTACTTCAGGAGGCATTACTCTCCTTGAAGAAAAGCAACACAGACTAAAAGCTGTATTTGCAATGTCTGAAACATAACTTGCAGGATTTTTTTTGGAAGATAATTACCAAGTCTGTACAGAAACCTAGAGAAAAGGGATCTCAGAGCTTTCAATTTATCCTAACACATAAACTAACTTACCTGGCACACTATTATTTCTCTGACGGGTTTGTTTGAATTCAGGACAATCTCTCCTAACATGACCCACATCCCCACAGATGAAGCACCTTTTCTCTCTTGTTTCTCTGTCATCTTCTTTCACCTCTTTTTCATCATCTTTCTCATTCTCCTTTTTCTTCAACCTGAACAATAATTTTTATTAGCAGTATCACAAAACCACACACACACAAACACATCATCTCTGTAGAACTGTTGTACTGTTATGTTCAAAGGAAATGGTTACATAACCAACAGCTGTACCAGCACACAGATATCTCAGGAATCTCAAAAAACACTTTTAGATTCTGGGCTAGTTAACAGCCTGTATAAACTTTAAAAACTTAGAAGCTCCCCAGATTTGTCCAAAAGCTGTCTGACTGTATTAGAGCAGAACTATGCCTGCAGTTAAGCAGGCTGAGCCTGCCAGGTAGCGGGGGAGCAGTTCTGTGTAGCAACCCCACTGAGTCAGAATATACCCAAAACAAGTGAGCTGCAGCTCGTTCATAAAACCTCCCCCTCACTGGAGAGGGCACATTTCTCTCTCAGCGTCTGAGCCCAGACAGGATGTGCAGCAAAGCACTGAGGCTCTTTCAAACACTCAGCTCTAATATAGCAGGAGAACTAGTGATCAGGAACCAAGACAAGAAGTAAAGGTCTTTTTCCACAAGATATCTGTAGGATTGTTAAATATTAGTATTATTTTGTGAGCCGTATATACAATCTGAGAGAGATTCTGCGTGGCTGTGCTGTAGTAGCAGTTTGTGTGAAGAGCAGATCACAACTTCTTTTCCTGAGGCAGATGTAGGGAAAGAGGTGATGCAATTCCATGTGCTAGTACTTATACAGAGAGCATCTGAAAGAAATAGTCCACCTGTGACCACAGGATTCCACTGCACTTTCATGTATCTTGAACTCTGCTGACCGAACAAAAGGCTGTAAATAAAGATTTTGTAGCAGGAAGAGACCAAGAATCCTTTGAAGAATTACGGAGCACACAACTGAACATAAGGAGCACATGAAAAAGCCCAGATTAATTTGCATTCTAAGGGCTTCAACAGGCTTTAGGAGGAGTCAGACAACCTAGGCCGAGTGGGTCATTAAATAGCCAAAGCTGTAAAAAGTGAGGAGTGCACATTCTCTGTCAATTCCTGCTAAACCCTCTTTGGAGAGATTGACCTGCACGTACCAGGGACTCCTTCTGCACGAGTCCTGGACCCAAAATTCCTACGTGAAATTGATGTACAAGTGCGAGATCACCAAGTGACCAGCACTAGTATGATGTTACAGAAATGCACCTTTACCTATTTACATTTTAACTAATCCTAGAGTTTAGTAAGTGAACTTTTACCTGCCTTGCAGATGTACGTTATCAGATCTACAGAACAATTCAAATTCAATAATGTCTTCTGAACATGATCACTACAGGAAATCCATTTTAACACATGATAAATTTTGCAGCCAGGTAATACGTTCTCCATCTGAATTTACACTATAAAAAGATAATTTAGTGATCTAAGCTTTAAGTTAAGCTTAACTACATATGAACGTACTATAGGCTGTTGATTTTACTCTGTGTGTGCTTCCATAAACACTTAAGATTTAAAGAGATGATCAGAAACTGTCTTAAGAAAAGCAAAAATAGGATGGAGAAATTGAGGATCAGATATGAAGCTCTGATTTTCTTTGCAATTTAAAAGTTTTCTCATTTCCATTAAATCTTCAAATATCCAAATCCCTCATGATTTAACCTCAAAGATTTCACAATAGCTTTGTGTGTTACTTACCTCCTCCTCTTCGGACAGTCTTTCATGTAGTGACCAATTTTTCCACAGACACGACAACATCTGTCATTGGGTGCCAACTCCCCATCTGTCAGCACTTTTGAGTCAAAAAAGTATTCCTATCAAAACACATCAGACAGATAAAATATATAAACCATTCACTTAAAAGACTGAGAAATGAAAGCAAAATTGTCAGCTTTCATCTCGTATTGCTCCCTGAATGTTACTGCTTCTCAGATTGTATCTGATCCTTTTCTTCCCCTAGATAATGGCAGCTTTTTCAGAGATATGAAGCAGTTTGGGCTAAAAAGGGCTATTTGGTCTCAGGGACAGAGGCTGAATTTGCAGAACAGCTTATCCAGGCTCCAGCCTGCTGCTAACCTTTTGCCTCCCCAAACGCTCTTCAGAGGGAAATTTTTCACATATGATCTATTTTGGTACCCGAGTCACTGCTTGTGTGCTTCCCAAAGCAGCCAATGTCCCTTCCCAGATGACACGATTACATCCCTTTAGAGCACAGCTCAGGGAGGAAACAGATGGAACATCTGCAGACTGACCTGTATCACTCCCCTCCCCCAGAATTTGCTCAGGACAGCTGCAGTTCTGATGTGTGTCAGCACAAAGGTTTACAAAGCCCACAGTTCACAGCCTCTGAGCAACAGAAATATTGTGAAAGTACTGTCTTCCCTGGAAGACTGAAACGGAGGTACAAACTCAGAAGAAAAACACAGATAAAGCAAGCAAATGGAAAAAAGAATATATGGAAGGATGACAGGAAATAAAAGCTTTCAAAAGATTTTTTAAACCCTTTAGAAACTGAAGTTCTGTTCAAAGCCACTGAGAGAACAGTCCTCTGAACTGTTTTAGAAAATACCTTTCTAAGTTGATCTTAAAAATACTAATTACAGTATTTTATTTGCTCATATTAAAAAAATAGTAGTCTCTTATACATCAGTGACTGGACCCTGTAGCACAGAGCAGTATTTTCTCCAAAATGGTATTGCATGAACACATTCCTCACCCTGACTCACTATGCAAATTTTAAAGGTCAACTGTTAAAAAAAGTCAATCATCCTTTTCCTTGCTTAAGCAGCAATCCTTATTATCTCCACGAAGTGAAAAAATAAATAGAAGGTAACATCTTTTGGATCTGTTTTCTTTAGCTACATGAAGAGCCAGTAAACCTCCTAGAGCTGTTTCTGGGTTTTACAGTCGAATTTGCAGTTTTCTGCAATACTTAACATCATACAGTGGAAGGTTTTATAAAAAACAAAACACAAATTAAGCTTATTTTCCCCAAACCTGCCAGTAACACCCACCACCCATCCAACTACTTCTCTGAATTTCATATTGCAGGAGCCCAATACTAAAGCTGTACATTTAATGCAGTCAAAGTATAATTACACATATTTTGCATACCAAATTGATAAATACATCTAAGAGATTTGCCTTGGGTGCATCAATTCAGTGGACAAAGTAAATGAAAAAACATACTAAAAAAAACTCTGAGAACTTACAGCTTCTCTTCCAACAGCTGGGTAGAATGGGGTACCAAATAGCTTTCTCCCATTGATAAATGCCTTCATTATGAAATTGGTCACTATTGAAGAAAGACAAAGTTATTGGAAAACAATAGAAAAGGCACAACTTGGCAAACATTAATCATTAGTAGACATTAATAACTTACTTTTCCTAGAGACTCCAGCACCCAGATTATGATTCAAGTCAAAAGGATCTGCACAAAGAAGGGAGAAAAAATTTAAGAGTTGGAAAAAATATGCTGCAACAGAATTTTTTATTTTAATGCAGAGAATTCCATTTTAAATGCATTCACAGAGTAGATTATAGCAAAGCAATGCTGAGTGTTTTAAAACTGTGACTAACCATAACACAGTAAGAAGAACAATTCACTGACATTTAGTAAAAGTTACGAGTCTCATCAATTTTGTGAGCTGTAGGACTTGCAAACAATGTGTTTTTTTTAAAACACTGACTGTAGTTTCCTCACATAAAGATCCTGTGCAAAGAGAACAGCCTCTCAAGCAACAGAGTTTCTTACTCCTCATGAATGGAAACTCAATTCAGCAGAGGAGTACCTTCGATGGCAATACATTTGGATGTCCACTGCTTCTCAAACGTGGTTAACAGCTTCTTCTGCCGGATGCTGATCACGTATTCCTTGAAGTCAAATTCCTCAGTGTAGAATCGCAGCAGCCCCAGCCAGAGCTCTCCAAGAGATTCAGTGTTCTTTCCAAGAGAAGGCAGACGCTTCTTCTGCATGCAATTGAAGACAATTTATTCAGCTACACTTACTGCAGCACTGCTTCTCCTGAAATAGCTCTCTCATTACAAGTTTGCCTACTAGGAACCGTTTCTTTTGGTTAAAGTAAGGTTAAATCACCTCAGTTAAGACTACACCTGGACTGTTTTTAAGAATAAAAAGTATTTTTCCTGACTTACGTTATTTAGAAATTACTTAAAATAAACCAAGCAAAAGCAGATTTTGCTCATTTTAGCAAAACTGGACTCATTTGGGAAGTTGCAACACAATGGATATGGAAGTTGAATTAATTAATAAAATTAATCTTTTACATATTACACTGTTAAAAATTTATTACTTTTCCTGAAAAACAAGGTTTAAGTTTTAGTGACTCTTCTGGAATTAGAACATTACCAATTCTTCCATGTCATCAAAGAAAAATGCATTCCATCCATCCACCATTCTTTGTGGAATCTGTTTGCCATCAAATATCTGCCGAACAGAGCGCGACAGTTACTGCTCTAATTCAAAGTCACTGTAAAATACTTGCAGTTCTTTTGGTAAAAAAAAAAATATAAAAATATAAATACTTCAATTTTTAACAATTACTTCTCACACAGATGAATTTCCCATTGGTAAAAAGTTTGAAAGTCTTTCTGCATTGTTGCTGTACCTCTCAAATTATTTGGATATTTAATTTTTACTTGTTCTTTGCAACTAAGAAAACATGACTGAATTACCTTGTCAAGATTCCAACATCTCTCTTGCCCACAGATTCTCTAAGGAGACTTTATATGATTTCTATTACATTTTGACTTTAGCACAGCCAAGGGGAAATTCCACTGTTATTTAAATGCACTCTCAGGGTAGCAGTAAAATAAAAACCCCCAACCACTACTAGAGTATCAGCAAGAAAGTCTATGAGTCTCAACTGCAATACTTAAGCCAATTTTCCTCTTGCACACAGAAACCAAAAGAGGCAGAAAGGAATAATTTTCAGACGTGCCTAGGAGTTCCAGAATGTATCCAGGAAGAGGCAGATAGCTGAATAATAATATTTTCCCCACCCATACAATGGGGGTACAGAACATTATTTTCTTAAAAAAGTTTCCTAGCACATGTAAAACATTTCTTTAAAGTTGTACCAAAGCATCAATTATCTTTTTTTCCTCTCATCAAATAATAAAATAAACTTTTACTCTTACAGATAAAGTGTTGAGCAATAAATAATGCTTCTGACAATAACTGGTTGAAGAGCTGGACTCACATTTCAAGAGCATCTGGTGCAGTCTCATAATTACCATTCCCTTCTCTCCATACCACCTGCCAATTTTTTTCTATCCTGTTCAGCATATAAACATCATCATAAGACCACAGTCCCAAAGTAAATGTAACAGCAGAACTGAGGCCCAACAGACTCCCAGTTTTGATCTAATTTTCTTGGTAAGTTTTACCTACTAAAACCAAGAGGGAGTTAAGAACCTGCTGATTACAAGGGGCCCCATATTTCATCCATCCCTCCTGATCCTAAAATCCCAGACTTCTCATATTTGGCTTGAAGAAAAAGTGCATCTATTTTCATAGCCTTGTTTTCTGAACACCTACCTCCTGAAGAACTGGAATAACTGGTGGATTTCTCTGCTGTAGAAAGTACAAAACCATAAGAATATAGGCATACGAAGACAGACTACCACGGGATGCATCACCAATATCGCAGCGCTGAAAAAATACATTTTAAACAAAACGCTGAATTTACATTTTACTGTTCAAGACTAACAACTATGTCAGAGAGCAAACAGAAACCCCTTAAGTAACAGCAAATACATTCACCTCATAATTAAAAATTGTTTTATGAAGCCTGAAAAATAAATGCACCCAAGAGTCAACTGCCATCTGGCAAATCCACAGCATAATTTGTCTAACATAAAAACAGAAAAGCTTTTCATAGCCAAAATACTTTTAAAAAAAATTTATAATGTGCCAAACTGAAAAAAAAACCCCAAATCAAAACCCTCAAAACATAAATCCCAGGTTTCAATACCATAAAATTTAATTTTCCTTAACTCATGCTTCAAGAGCTGTTTCTATGATTCGTTATTATTTTGGTCCCTCCTCCCCTTTTTAAAAACTAATTCATTAACAGCAAGTATTTCCACGCTGTACTGGCAATGCAAGCCATACGTGGCATTTTGCTAGCAAACATACACGTACCTAATTAAACCATGGTGCAGCCTGCACAACACTGTGCAAAACAAACATCCCTGAGCAAGTCAGGGAGTTGGAACCAGATGAGCTCTAAGGTCCCTTCCAACCCAAGCCTTTCTACGACTCTGATCAGTGAATTACCTTACTATGCTTGAGTATCTCATTACAGTATAACCTTTCCACAGCACCTGCTTCTAAGCTATCCTGTGTTTCGAGCCTGTGTCATATCAAACAACGCATTTTTAACCTCCTAGGGCTGGAAAAAACAGGGATTCGCAAATTACTTTCACATTAGCAGCAGCAGTGACAGCTGTTCCTGGGTTTTCTGCCAATGCAAACAGAGGAGGAGGCATTTTGCTTAAAAACAGAATATTTGTACAGCTACAAAGTCACTTCCATACACATACATTCAGGAGTGTATATCCCACAACTTGGAAATTTCATCTTTGCAGTAACATTTTTAGGACACACACAATAGTATGCAATGCTACCAAAAAAAAGTAAGATTCATTATTATCAACACAAGGCATTTTTAATCTGGGCACAAAAGAGACATGGCAATATTGTGCACTACTGTGACCAAGAAAAAAAATCATTGCTAGTCTCAGTGACAGTATAATGAGTATGTCCATTCCATTCCGGCACAAAGTTATTTTATTCACCGTGATGTATTTCATCACATGAACATCTGGTAGCATGATGCGCTCTCTATTAGCCATTTTTTCATTTGCCCCAGTTCCACTAAGCTTTCTTTGGATATGCTGTATTTAATACTGCAGCTTGAATAAAAAGCAACACCATGTTTCAATTATCAAAGACTGTATAGTATAACACTTGGCTAGAATATCGTAACAAAAGATGCAAGAGATTTGACATTTTCAAACTCTTAAAGTCAAGTGTATGTCCCAGGCACAGCAAGTAGAGACTCAGGCATTCATTCATCACCCCATACCTACCCACTCCTGACTTTTATACTAAGTAAAACAAGGCAAGCGTGCCAGAAGAAAGCAGCCATAATCTCTGGGCTGGTCTCAGATTTGGAAACTTGGGAAGCCCATGCACATCCACATGCCCCTACATCTTATAGTTACCACTTTTTCCTGTTTTGCTTGGGGCTTGGGTGGGGTTTTTTGTTTGTTATAATTGCAGCTGGTTTGAAATTGAAGAGAAAAAGGAACGTTTTCCTTTCATCAGCTTCCTCTTACACAGAAGTCTTTCAACAGATAGCAGAAGGTACCAGGATTTGATTCTGACAATCAGATGGAGCACAGTAAGCTTAAGAAAGTGCACTTCATATCAACAGCATTCTACTGTCTCCTCTCCAGCTGGTATTGGCAAAAGGCAAACTCAGTGGCTGCAGCAGGAAACCCTGCATTGTACAAATAAGTACCTCCTTTTTATATTACCTTTGCAAAAACTTTCATTGTGTAGCCCAGATATTGCACCCTAGGATCAATAGCTGCGTAGGTAGCCAGCATCCTTGTGTTATGCTGTGCCTGGAAAAAGGCAAAAAAAAATTAAACTGGTGTCAGGGTGAGCCAATTATGTAAGAAATTGTGCAATTTCACAGTGTCAGGTGAAAGCTGGAATGAGCTGTACTATTCATGATGGCAGATAGGCCACGGTGGATGAAGCACTAGTGACTTTTCAGAAGCATCCCCAAAACAAGACTTTTTGTACTAAAACCTGCTCTGCCATCAGGTCATACACAGCTACCTGCATTGGGCTGAGGGTGTGGGGCACTGAATTGAAATGATGTAGAATGAATACACAAACACACAAAAGCATTTTCATTCTGGTTTCAAAATGATTCTGCCAAACGGTTATTTGGGTAAGACAGAAAGAATTAAAAAGCTTTCTTTGAACACAAAAGCAGACACAAGCAGATGCTTACCAGTGTATTGTACAAACTGATATCTCCTTCCAAGCCACTCCTTCTATGTTCAAACTTCACTATAGGCACTTTGGCTGTTGTTATAGGCAAGATGTTTCTCAAACCTGGGGAAGCAACACTTTAGTACATAAAACATTTCCATTAACAACATTTATAGTAAATCTAACTGCAAAACAAATAATAATTTAAAGCACCTACCTGGATGCTTCTTAAGAACTTTTGCCAAACCTTCTATTATTTCTTTACAGTTTAATTTCTAGGAAAAACAAATATCACAGCTTCAGACATTAAAACATGGATCCTATTCCAACAAGCACATCTACTATCACATATATTTCATAGATGAAAAGTCTGTGTACACAAAATAGCAAGCATTAAGCCAGCACATGAATTTACATGAACTCATATGCTGTGTGGACATCTACAGTACACTGTGTGTCTATAAGGCATTAAAAGTAAAATATCTTCCTTCAATTGTGCAGAATGCAACAAGTCAGTGTGCAGCTAGAAAATCCTACCTTTCCTGTGTACACAAATCTTAACTGAATGAAGAAACCTTAAAGAATCCTTGAATTTAAAATAGCAGATTTTATCAATTTCAAAACTCTTACCTCTGCGTTTTCATGACCTTCCAATGTCATGCAGATATCTAGATCACTGTCCCGAAATCCAAATCCATTCTTCGAGGAGCCAAATAAGCAAAGCCTGGCTTTGTCTGATCAAAAGAATAGACAAGGAAAAGGTAAGCTCCTTTACAGTTGAATGGTAAGTGCTTAGCATGAAATATTGCTTAACTGTCATGTGCAGGTGCTCATAAAAATGAGCTGAAAGAGAGAGCTCACAGTGTCACTTCAAAGACTTCAGCTTTGATAAAGGAGGAAGCACAATACTTCAGAAATTATTTATAGAAAGTAAGGGAGGATAAAGACTTATTTTATGCAATTTTTTATAACTGAGGTATGTTACAGTTACTCTAATCATTAAAGGGCATCTCTAAATGTGGTGCAATATTCTGTGGTATGCGACTGCACTTTCCTGCTTTAAATAAATCAAAACAATGTGCAGTCACCAGCACAGCTTTACACCACAGATAAGACAGAACTACTCCTAGAGTAGCCAAAGCAATATTTCTAGTTCCATTCAGAGTTTATCTAGGTTGCATATTTTTCCTGTGACCAGGTAAATTTGGTCAATGAGTTTTTGTAATCGTAACGTACTCCGCAAGAAGACACAAGCAAGTAAGATTACCATACTTTATGAAACATTCTTTCCCAATTGCTTTGTTTATATTTTTGTTTGAAATACAATATTAATAAGTATTTTCATTCTTGGAAAGCAAAATTATGTAGTTAAAACAAATTCTTTCCTAACTGCAAAGAATACATTTATCTGTTCAACTGATACTAGTGCTAGGAAAATAGATCTAACACCTATTCACAATTTTTCACAAAAATTCCTAAACTTAATAGAATTGGAAACCTTAAGTTTTTCAAGGCTTTGTAACAGGTCTCAATCCCCAGCTGCTGCCACTAAGTGGAGGCACAGCCAGTGGATGGACTGGAATTCCCAATTCCTTGATGACAGGTCAGCTACAGCAGAATGGATGGCCTTCCATGGACTGGAATTCAGAATACCTGGGTTTGGTACCTGGCTCTAGCACTATTTTACACCACCTACAAAAAAATCACTTGGCATCTCTGTGCCTTGACTTCCATCACTGTACTAAGACCCTTCTGCTTGCTTTATATAAGGGATGTGAAGATAAAGTCATTAATATTTCTAAGACACGCAAGCGCTGGTGACTAGGCAACAAAAGTCCTTGGCCCACGACCAAAGCTAACACTAAACCCAACCAAACTTTCTTTCTGGCCTGACTGGAGCAGTCCTGTGTTTGCATTACTACTCTGGCAGCTCTTCCTCCACTCTAGGGACGTTTCCATGGAATAGCGTGAAGGGATGTTCAGTGTCAAAGTCTGCAAGACAGCTTTTTATAGGGAGGGAAAAGAGATGCCACTGCTTCAAGCAAGGAAAATAAAATGAGACAAACCACATCTTTAAGGCCTGGACAACATGACTGAAGAAAGCATTCTGAAGGATCACTACCTACTGTTACATACCATTATACTCTTTTCGAATAAATCTCTCCAAACTTGCCAGTATTTGTTCTCTGTTTTGTTGCTCAGATAAAGGAGGGGATAATTCATCTAAGTAAAAACAAATTAAAACACGGTTAGATGTGACATTCAGCACCTCAAAAATCTTTTTCAGCTAATTAAAAGATTGGATGGGGGTTTTTTCGTTATGTTTGCTTTGCTTAAATCTGTGGTTTTCTTTTTATATCATTAAAGTCTTCAGGATTTTATTTCAAGACATCCAATTTTTCAACCACAGAGTGGCTTGGTGGGCACCTGGCATCCAGCCAAGGTTAACCCATCACAGCACCCCCAAAAGATGCCACAGAATTTGACAAGTACAAAAACTAGTTTTGCCCAGAGCCTGATTCCTGGGAACACCAGTAGCTTTTCATCAACAGTGATAAATCCCATATAACATCAGTTTCTGAAATCTGTTACAACGTATCACAACCATGGATTATCTGAAAACTAAAATATTTTAATGGCATAATGATATGCCATTTGTAGCCTAGGGCACCTGGAAGAGCTTCTTCCTACTGAATCATAAATAATTGCAAATAAGTAATTTAACCCTAGAGTATTTAATTTTTCCAGGTTACAGATCACAGTATACAGTGGTGTACAAGCACTTTTTGAACTTACCAAAACATCTTTTACACACTATATCGAGTATTTCCCGAAATCTGTCTGTCATTGGTGGTAGTGGTTTTAGATCAATTTTCTTGAAATCCTCTGGGCAATCATTTTTGGAATGTCCATCCCGTTTGCAGATGCTGCATACTATAGTTGGTGGCTTTTTTGGGGAAAAAAAAGTGCACAAATGCAATTCTCCTTTTAAGACAGTTCAGCAGATTTCCAAGCACATTTAACATATGAACATAAGAACATTTAACATACGAACAACAACAGAGCCCCCACAAAGAGCACAACACTTCTCAACAAGCTGCATTTAGTTCTCACAGTGCCTAAAAGCACCTAGAAATTCTACAAGAAAGTAGGAGAGAAGGGGGAGAAATAACCAAAAAAACAACAGCCAGCATTTTTTTGCGTGTGGAAATCAAAAAGCTTTGCATAAGACGGGGGAACAGACCTTCTAATTCAAATGTCACACAGGGTGGTGTTTCCAGTCCTGAATAACAGGTACTCTACAAAGGCCAGAGCTACCATCCATAACACAGACTGAAACAATCACCAGGAGAATCCTGCCATCCATCCACCCTTAGTTTTAGTGACTTAAAAGTAATGGCCCAGTGATACATGACCAGCACTGCTTACCTTTCCTGAAGTAAAAATAAACTTATCAAACACATAATGCATTTCTTCTGCTGAGAGTCTGCCTTCCTCTTTGAGATCATGGGTTTCCAGCACTGCTTTGCAGCTGGGCGAGGTAGCTGGGGTGCCACTGCACTTCGTCTGCGGAGACGACTCCGTTACCAAACTCTGCCTACTTTCAGCATCAGAAAACTCATTACTGGAATTTGTGTCATCAGGCTGATGTGCACTGCAGTTACAGTGGTGGCTGAGCTCAACCTCAGATAGACACACTGAAATTTCTAAATCATCCCTCTCTTCAGGTGATTTTTCCTTTAATTCACAGCATTCATTAGAAATAAGGGATAAAGCTTCTTCTTTGTCTTCATCATAGCTAGAGTCCAATGTTGAAAGTAGCAAAGAGTCCACGTTCTGGGAAGTACATCTTTTGGCTACAGCTTCTACCACTTTATTACATTCAACTTCATTCTCTGGTATGTTACATCCACTTCCTGTATCTTGTTTATCTACAACATTTTCCCCCTGTGAAAGGCAACAGTTTGCTACAGGCTCCTCAGATCTTGTGGATTTCTTATTATTCATTTTCCCTTTTTCTTTTTTCTTGGTATCTGGCTTGGATTTAATCCCATCTTTACTTTGTGGACATGCAAAATATTTATATGCTGTCCTAAATCGCTCCAGGATGTACTCAAATACCATCTGGCTATTTAGACTTCGTGCAACATTCCTCTTTAGTGCAAAAGGATCTAGGAAGAAAAAGAACAATTTAATTAGTAATCTTTAACTTCTGCATTTCACAAAGCAGATGAAATCCCTAAGTAACTATATGGCAGTTAAAAAGAGATTCTTACATTATAATGCAGAATTGCATTTGGATATACTTAAGAGAATATAAGACCCACAAGTTTTCTCAGAATTTTTTCATACAAAACACGCCCATGTGCAGCCATGAATGACTGACTATCATAAACCATTCTAATACCGTTACTCAAAAAGAAAACCACGGGTATATTGCACCATTATGTTATGGTCAATTTCTAAACTAGAAATTAAACTAAACATACAAAGGCAAAATAAATAGAGACCTGCCAGAACCTTTCTTCCTCCACTGAAGAAGAATTTTTACTTCCCTTAAGAAATTCATTCGTCTACGAGTAACATTAAGAATGTAAAGATTGTATGAACCAATCTCACCAGGATCCATTCTTAGTCCTTCCTAACGATTTCTAGATCAAACATGTTTTCCAAGCAAAAAGAGCTCCTGCATAGTTGCTATAAGTTTGCCTGGAAGACAGCACCAAACTGAGATTCTGTTACTTCATAATATCAGCTACAAACTTAACATTGAAAAAAAAAAAAAAGGCAAAAATGAAAAGTAAAAAAATATAAAGCAAACAACACCACAAATAGCCCAACAACAGCAGATGTCAGAACCAGAATGCAATCTGGTTTTTTGAAATTATTTCTCGTTTCTTCCTCAATGATTTGTCCTGTCATCTTACAATCGACATGTTGAATAAACACTTCCCTACATTTTCTAAACTCTAGCTAAAAGTGATTGAAGAAAAGAATTGGGAGAGGAAATTAAAGTCACAGGAGTGATCAAGACCCACTACTCAACCTGTGCCTCAAGAATTCATTGCTCGTTTTTGTTTTACTTTTCCTTCTCACTCTTCTTGTACCTTATTGACTCATCCTTCAATGTACCTCTGTACCTCATTCTCTGTCTGTATGATTCTCTGTCCTCTCCATCGCCTCAAGTGTTACAGATAAGCCACTTCAGCAACATCTCTAGAAAGTGTTCAAAAGTTATTATTCATGCTTTTATAAAATATCACCTTACATGGTTTCTTAGCCTTCCTCAAATACCCAATTTCTCTATTCTTAAGGCCAATTCAGAATGCCATACATTGCTCTGTAACTCAGTGACTTTCCCTGCTTTTTACACAGAGAAAACTTGTCTTTAAAGAGACTAAATAGCTGACAAAATACGTATTTAAAAAACTTATTGTCCAGATTCTTGTAACAGATTTGTAAGTTAAGCAAATAAAGATGCTAATGCAGGATGACTACAGAACTGGGGAGGGATCAGCCTACCTTCAATGGCTATTCGCCTCTTAGGCCAGTTTTTATTCTCTCTGGTTAAGAGCTCTTGTACCCGTATGCTGATGACATATTCCTCCAAAGCAAATTCCAGTGTGTAAAACTTCAAAAGTTCCAACCACAGTTGCCCCAGTGAGACTTGGTGAGGGGTTTTGAATGCTAAGAGAGACTGAAAAACACAGACAAGAACGCTCAGCTGCAATAAGAAATGAATATTCCCCCTTTTTTTGTCCTGGTTCCATCTAACATCAATGTTTAAAAATAAAAAAATAGGGATGAGAGATAGTGAATGGTTCTCAGTGAAACAAAGCCATGACTTACAATCCCATGTTTCTCTTTCGCATTGCTTTGGTTGTCCACTTCTGAGCTTGTTGCCTTCTTGCCACCACCTTTTTGTTGTTCAACTTTAGCTTTGCTTTCTGCTCCAACGGAGTTTTTTGCTGCACCATTTGTGGGTGGTTTGTACTCCCACCGTACAAATTCTTCATCTTCCACCCCTTTCAGCTGGTGGTCATCTGGCCTCTTCGAATCAAAGCCTTCAATCTAACAACAATTAAAGTGGCTCTGAAACAAGACTGTATATAATACATACAACCACAGATTTTCAGCAAATGTAACACTGACTACTGTGGTATTCATACCCCTCAAGATTAACAGATGCCAGAGATGGAAATTCAGAGAAATAAAGAAGAAAATAATTGCCTTTTCTCCAAAACACGGATGATACAACTATATAGCCTACAAGTGCCTTTTAAAAAAGTCTTCAGAATCATCAAGCATCATCTGTGTGAGGATTAAGTACCAATGCATTTTATTTATCATTTTCTTTGGCAATCAAATTATGCATTTTTATGAGGTGGCAGAACACAGAAATAACGTCAACAATTTTTAACAATAATTTACTATATTACCAAATCACTTACCCAACTGCCCAAATAGGACGGTAAAATACGGGGTTTTCTTTGTTGAAGAAAAAATATCACCATTAAGGCAAAGGAATATGAGGGAATCCCACCTTCAGCCTGACAGTCAATGTGACAGAGCTGTAAGAGAAGAAATAATTACTTTTCTGATGTAACACCAGAATTTTAGTCTACAATCTATTATAAAAAGACAAATACGAAAAAAATGCGAGAAACATACAAGAATGAAACAGAAAAGCCTGTATCTCAGAAACTGCAGTGGTCATGCCATGCCACGTACAAATACAAACTGTAGCAATTCATACAGTGCCTCAAGGAATCTATCTTATCAGATATTACTGTTTTCATTTTCACCACATTTTGTGATTGTGGGACATATTTATGCTTCCGTCTAGAATTTCAGTCAACACCAAAATGTGTTATTGTACAGTGGCATCTCATGTATGGAGGTGGGGTGAAGTAGTGGCATGAAATCTTGTCTATAAACATATTCACGGTGTATCATCCACTACATTGTACACAGTGCTTAAAAAGAAGTATTGAGGATAATTAAATAACTTACTCTAGCCCAGTAGCGGAAAGCCAAAACCAAGGGAATCAGGACAGGCTCCAGTTTACCAAGTGCAGCCAGCAGGTCAGTTGTAAGGCAAGCCACGTCATTCCTAGCACTTACTTTACATGTCAAACCACTGCAATCACAAATGCAGAACAGATAAAGGGTTATCACTTTGTGATACAGATGATGCTTGGGGCAGGGGGAGGTGGGGCACCATACCCACCATAATAAAAACATCCATCAGTGTCTCCCCTATGTAAGAACCTCAATTTTTTAAACAAAAACTACAGAATATAATTACATCTTCTTTACTATTAAATCATCAGTTGCATCTAGAACTTACAGAAGTTCATTACAGCCAAAAATACAAGAGTTAAGAATTTGCTCTAAGTTCTGCCATTAATTAAATTATGTTATCTTACACAATTCAAATGCCAAGTATATTGTCTACATTCCAAACACTTAAACAAATAAATTAATACTCCAGACCTGCTGCATATTAAGAGTTGGTAAACCCACAGAACAGCTTGTCCAAAAACTTTCCTTCAGCTTCTCAGAATAATTCTTTCTATTCTGTTACAAACACAGGAAAAGACAAGCCCACTCGTGCTGCATTTACTTCCCCAGAGTTTCAGTCCATACCTCTGGCCAGTCAAGCAACCATGTTTCATTTTGGAGGTTGCTACTTCTTAGGAATTTACTGACACTGTCAGATGATGTGTCCTTTCTGGCAATGTGTATCTTATAAAATGTTTTTAAAGCCTTGGTTTAAACTGCTGGCAAAAATTTTAAATAACTGAAAACCACTCCACTTTTCCCCCAGTTAACTAAAAGAACTTTTTCAGACTCCTACAACCAGTGAGCTCTGTATAGCACAAAAAAAAAAAAAGTCACTTTCTTTCTAGATTATATTTCTGTGTATGAGCAGTTTCCTTTTAATACAAATGTCAGCTGAATGTTACAGTAATACTTCTTGTCAGGAGTGCAGGCAAGCAGCTGCTATGAACAAGCACAGTAGCTCATTAAAAATCTTTGTCAGTCACACATACCTTTTAACATCTTTGCAAAAGACAACAGGAACTTTGGCATGGAAATCCGACTCCACATCTGAGTAGACAGCTAAGCAATAAGGAAAAAAAAACACATTCTGTTTCAAAGTTTACAGTTTTCTGTCTTTAAAATTATTATATTTATACCATGATTTTTCAGAACAACTCAAATTAAGTGCTGCATAACTAACCAGTACCAATATTTTCTGGTTACTTTTGATGCTCGCCACCAGTATCAGACAGGCAGGCTGTGTTCCTGACAGAGCACTACTGCCCCAACTTCTGGCAATCTGAACTGGACTAACGGGGCTGCCATTCTCTTGCTGCAGCTTCTCATCTCTCACTCACACAAGCACTGGTGTTCATAAAAATCACATTCATAAAAACAGCTCAGATATTTTGGTTGCAAACTAATCCATTTTTCTAAGTTTACAGAAAAATTGAGCATAAAAACAGCTAAGCAGCAGATGGAATGTTAAATAGAAATGAGATGCAACTAAAACTCACCACTGTTCTTCAAGATCTCAAGCACCTGGATCAGAACATCTGGTTGACTCATCTACAATGACAGAATTAGAGCAGGTTACATTACTGAGACTAATATTTTATTTTACATTTCATTTAAAACTACTTGGGTTGCACAACTAGTAACTCTGTGTCCTTCAAAAAAGTGAAATCACGTGTCAGTATTAACGAAAAAGTTACCTGTACCTGTCTACACCATGAAAACAGGTACCAGTAAACCTAGCAGGCAGCTTTCTTTCAGCCTACAGCTTTTTTAGTCAACACTTCTGTTCTAGTTCTGCATTAACAGACTCCATAACGGTAAATAAAAACACTTGCCACATATTCAACTAATTTAATGTCAACATACACTACTAGAAATGGACAGCGATAAAGAATTTAATGTCAGGACTTTCCCAAGGGTTTTAAAGGCTATCATTTTTAAACACGTGCAAGTGCAGCAGCTGAGTGTCTATCAAGAATGTGCCGCTAATATCATACACTAAACATGAACCAACAACTTCATTATCTGAAGGTAAATTACACTGCTCTGCAGGAATTTTGTACCATAAACTGTAAAGTGGGATGTGATATCACCTTGAAAGTGACTAAACCATAAAAGGAAAAAATGTCACTTTCAGCCTCAACCTTAAAAGGAGAGGAGTCAAAACCTACAGGAGTTTAGAGTCTGAATCATGAGCACAGGGAAGCACACTTATCCAGAGCCAATTATTTTCATACTGCCTCAGTGCTTACTCAAAAAAAAATTAGAAAAAGCCTAGCATAAGATTGTCCAAACAAAACAAAAAACCACTCAAGAACTAAAGTTATCTAAAGAGCAATGAAAACTTCCTCCACAGCACAGACGACATCAAATCAAAGATTAGATGCTTTGTGCTATTCTAACACCACGTGCCCCAAGAGAAGATGAAGTCAATGGAATAGAAATAGATGTGGATGGCTTTGATTTAAAAAACAGTCTTAGTTAATACAAGATAGTATCTACACACCTTAGGGGGGAATTTGATATCAATGTTAACATCACTGGTCTTAAAAGCAAATCTAGTTAAACAGGAGCCATACATCCTCAGGGAACAGTCTGGAGAGAGAGAAACACAATTATTTAACTGCTAGTAAATAAATTTTTCTTTAGTGGATGATGCATACCTTGCTTTAGATACTGCACCTCACAAGTGGCACACACACATTAACACTGAACCCCTTTCTCACTCCTGTGAAGGGCAGGCATTTCCATAACACAGCATCACAGGAAAACAAATAATTCAAATACTGTAACCACCAAATGTCCGACATTTTCCAAGCTGTTTTGAAGATTTTTTGCAATGCAGCTTTAGTTCTGTTTGTTTTTAATATAAAATTAAATATGAAGTAACAATAACTGTCACCATCTCGGTGCAGGATTTTATATAACAGCTTTTGTTAACTGCAGCTTGATTTCACTGCAGCACTTAGCCAATTATAAAATTCTTTGTTGCCTCACAGACTTTTGTACGAGGCATCAATCTGTTGATTTCATCAGCAAGTTCCAACATACAGTTCATTACAAAACATGCACATAAAACATAACTTAATACAATCCAAGGCACAGAGTTCAGTGTCCATTCAGTGTTTTAGTTAATACAGTTACCTGTAAAGGTGCAGAACAGATCTAAACTAACTAGGAAGTACCTATTCAGCAATAATATGAGAAATGCCATTCCATAATTTATCCCAACTCATGATATAATTTTTGCAATGAAAACCTTCCTGTAATAGATATTAGGGTCTCCCATACTTAAATCAGCTGAAAAATGAGAGTGTTCTCAGTCCTTCCCAAATCCAACACCCTGCTCAAGCAGGGTCACCTAGGGCAGGTTGCTCAGACTGTGTCCTGTTGGGTTTTCAAAATCAACAAGGGTGGAGAGTCCACAATCTCTCCAGGCAACCTGTGCCAGTGTTCAACCAGCCGCACAGCAAAGAGGTTTTTCTTGTGTATCTTCCTTTATGTGTGTTCTGACCAAACTCATTCCATCAGAAACATCAACAAAATTACTCTTAAAAGAGAAAATAGATCTTACACATACATAGCTTCAAGCCTATTTTCACTGCTTAGAAACCAGCCCTCTCAGAATGAAAGTCTGTATGGTTAATAATAATAATTTGCAATTTCTTCCAATGGCTTTTCATAGTAGTAAGAATTTTTGTATAGTTCTAATGTAAGCTCAAGAGAAAATCATGCCAGAAGATCAGATGTTTTTTACACAGTGCATGCATTCAATTTTTCCTAATTTACAACTTAGGAAAACACATTCACTAAAACATAGCTGGCTTTGAAAAGGAGAATAACAAACTGTCATTTACTATTACAGACTCCCCTTCCACTACTCCTACACCTCCACAGAAGCTCATCAGTCCAAACAAGTAAGCCAGACAAGTAACAACAATTTTCTTAGTATTTATGTAAAAACGTTATGTGAAAAACCTTTGTCTTATGCTTCCCACTATCAGTGGAAAACTCACTGTTCTGGCACTCTATGCCAGAACAGAAGTTTGCACTAGGAGCCACTCGTTATAGAGCAAACAGATTAGCAAACCTCCACCCTACAAACCCCTGTTCTACTCAGCACCTTATGCTTAAGCATATACTTCATAGAGTGCCTAAAACTAAAGCTGATCATCCTGCAGATAACAAAATCTTTCTTACTGCTGTATTTTTATAGTGCAAAGGGAAAAAAAACGTATTTCTAAAACAAAAGGACAGTATAGAACAATACCCATTTCCATATAGATGAAATTAAAAATTGGAAACTTTTTTTTGGCAATGAGATTAATATTTTCTTCCGTTCAGATGCACTGAAGACCAAACCACCGTTAGCACAAAGTCAACATCACTGCAGCTCCAAAAATCTGATTTCAAACTCCCAGTGTATTAACTATAGGAGATGACGGGAAATCAATGCAAAGAAGCAAATGCCAAATATTATCCTTCTTGTTATATTATCCCACCACTTTAAAGAGGATCAATAAACACATCAGAAAGAAGGACAAATAACCACAATCATGTTTTCCTCCTTTTGTACATTTGTTAATTCTTTTACAATCAATTGCCAGCCTGTATTAAAAAGTCTGTATATATTAATATTGTATAATATTAAGATAATTTAACCCCAAATGCACTCATTCACCATTAAAGAAGGTATCAAAAACATACAAAAAATAATGAAAAATTTTCACCTGAAGCAAATGGAGAATACTATGAATACCTGGTAAGGGCTGTTGAATAATTTTCTCCATCTCGTTCACAATTTCTTGCCGAATTCTGAAGTCCTCATCTGAGATGCCTTGTTCATTTGCTGCCTCAATGAGTGTGAAACTCAGAGCAGCCAACTGTGCAGATGAGGGCGGTGGGAGCGCCCGCAGCTCATTTTCTTCTTGCTTTTCCTGAATAATTGGTGGAAGATGTAAGTAAAAACTGGTATTTTAAGACAAAAAGGTTATCTCTTACTATTGTATGATATTGGAACACACTGTTTGCTGTCTGTGTTACTCTATTTACAGGGTGTCCTGACCAAACACTTCCAAAGGCAGGAACTCTGCCTGGCCTAACTGGCAAATACAGTAGTGTGGCTCCCAGGAATAACAGCAGATGCTCAGTGTTTAAAACAGAGAAGGCTGTTTCACAGCTGGCAACTGGGGAGGAAATCTTCTGTATTCCATTCCCGAACCACGTTTTCTGACACTTCTGAAGCAGAATTCATCCAAGAAAATAAAAAGCTGTAACTGTTCCAACATAATAAAAGTAACGGAGCTGGAAAAGTCACATGGATTTTTTCAGAGTGGATTGTACTTGAAGGAAAGATATCAGAGGCAGAAAAAGTATTCCTAGCTCCGAGGAAATTTTATAAGTTGAGTCCCAATACTGCTTAAACAGCTGGTGCCTGAAACTACTGGATTTAGTGCACCCAATCCAACAGCAAGAACATGTCAGATGCATCAAGTCATTTGAGACTAAGTACAACAACCCCTTGTTTCATGAATTCATCAACTACATGAAAGATATGACTGAAATAAATAATAACCATAAAATATTTACGCACTAAGAAAACACAGTACAGTATGGAAACGTTTGTCTAGTTAGTTCTAGACTGCATTTCTCAACTCTTTTGTTCTTATCTGAACAAATTTAGTGTAAGAAAGATTATGAGCATTTTTAAAGGGCTATGGGATTTTCTTATGTCATTGCTTTAAGATTTTTCTTGAGTTGGGAAACCAAAGATGCTGCTAAGATTATTTGATTGTCATGTATCTCTTAGAGCCGTAAATAGGAGCATTTAATGAAGTAACATTTAGACACTTGCAGAGGTATCACCATAACGCTGCACACAACATAAAGCTATCTGGGGTAAGTGCTAAAAAGTGAAACTGCTCCCCATCCTCCAGAATTCCATTCAGTGCTAAAAAAAATCTCATTGCTCAATTCTCATCTTCATGCCCAGGTGAAAAGCTTGGTAAGAAAGTGTTTATAGATCAATCATAGGGCTGGCTCATTTTTTCAAGCATGATGCAATTTAGGAGACAGTAAGAGAACCAGAATCCTTTACAAATAATCACTGACCATAATGTAAAAATGTTAATTTCTGAGATTTAATGGATTTACGGCATTTGGAGTCTTCCAGGTGATGACTCGCACACGTTTTAGAATTAGAGCATTAATGAAAAACAGAAGTATGGCAAGAAATACATGAAAACATGAGAAAGTAATTTGACTGAATTTTGGGGGATGGTTATAGAAAGAGTAATTTTAACCATCTAAATCACGAAATCCAGCATACTGGAGAATCTGTAGCTCTTCACCAGCATTTACAAAAATGGGCTGGCAAGAAAATCTGTGCACCTTTTATGGGACTTCTTGCATGTAACAGTTCTTTAGAGCAAACCATAGCACCGTGGTATCTGATAAGGGAACTGGTTTTCTCTTTGTAAACCTTACAACTGTATCTCATATTAAATACATTAATAAACCCAGGGTGATGATAAGTGAACTGAATCCTTCCCTCTTACAACTCTTCTAAACTGCACAAGGCAGACCCAAAAAACCAATATCCCCAACTCCACCTCCAGTCCCTGGAGGTCTTGCTACCAATGACATTATTTTCAGAAAATAGAATATAACTAAATATATTTATATACATTTCCCACCTAAGTTACCTTGCATTCTGTTACTAAAAGTATGATGAAGTGCTCACTACTCAGAGACACTAATTCAGAAGCAATGACCAAAAACGTCCTTTCCTCTCTGCCTGGACAAATCATCAAGCCCTTACTCTCAAACAGAAAACAGAAACTTGTGTATCTCTGCTCAGCAAACAAACTTTCACCTAAATGAACATGACCAAAGAAAAAAAAACACATAACAAAAAAAATAAAACAAAAAAACAGGAGGAAAAGAGAGAAAAAAATAGCCAAAATTTTGTTAACTTACCATTATATTTTTCTTATGACGTTTTTCCTTAATATGTTTGTGAGCTCCCTGGATATTTTCAATGTGGACTAAGCAGAGCTTGCATAGATACTGACAGTTGGTGTACTCTGGGGAGCGCTGAGGAAAAACGGCCATAGATTAAAACAAATGTTTCCAGCAGTAGCGCCTGAAAAACTCAATTCTTTGACTAATAAACTGTATTTAACTATTATGTAACACTTTGAATGTCAAGGTGCTTTGCAAACATTAAGCAATCCTCTAAAAACAAGCAGAAATGGATTTTTACCTGTATGACAAGAGGGGAGAGCGAGGGAATGAAGTGAGATGACTTGAATATTACATTTCTCAGTAAATATAGTGAGGTAAGATTAAAGCTGAAGAGTTTATGCTTCTTAAGGCTGACCTAAAGGCCAGTAAGCCATTTGCTTGCCAGGTGAAGCTTTTAATAACTGGATAAATCTCAGCCCGCCTTTCTCTGATGAGGAAATGACGCCAACTCAGCCACGGCCAGCTCTGCTGTTGTGTCACACGGGGTGGCTGGCCAGGCCCCAGCGTGTCGAGCAAAGGCTGCGGCTCTGCCCTGTTGAAAAGGGTGTGGCTGGGCAGCCTGGGGGAACAGGGCACTTCCTAATCACTGTGCTCTGGCCAAGCTGGGATCCTCTGACACGGGCTGATGCTATTCCGCTTGGATGAATACTCTGGGATGCTCAGAATTGGACAAACATGCAGAACAAGCACCATTTTGTATAGACAGGCTGGGAGAGATGGAGTAGACAAATGGAGAGTGGCCATTTGGGAGATCCCCAAGTCTGCAAGAAGCAGCCAAGCCTCCAGGGATGACGGGAAAGAAGGGAAGTCACTATTTTCCCAGGGTCCAAGAGGGGATTCCATGGAGTTTATTCCGCCAGGAAACCATTAAGACCTACTGGACTAAAAGGCAGAAAGGACCAACTCTGCAAAGAGAAGAGGTTGTTCCCAAATACTCCACTTTATCTGTCTCATCCTGCAGTTGCATTTTCTTGCTCTAAGAGATCACAGCTACAGAGATTGGAAACCTTTTGATAAGCTCACTGCAGAGACAAAAGGGTTCCAAAAAAATCACTTTAGTTTTTCTCCAGACTTGTTAGCATTTTTCCAATAACTGCTATCAGTTACTACTGGGAGTGAAAAAACCTTCTTTAACATTTTCATCCTAATACATCTATATTTACTAAAACCAAAAAGTATACTGAAAACACCAGATGTTTAAACAGTGACACAACAATGAAGGAACACCATTTTAAGACACTAAGGTGGACCACAGATCAGTTAAACAAATTTGACTTACCATATGGAGACCTAAACCACCGTTAAATTTGGGCAAGTTTTTCCACTTACTGAGTTTGATCTTTTGCTTTTGGAAAAAACCGAGTCTGATACTCTCCTACTGCAGAGTAAATATCAATTTTAAATACTGCTTTAATCACTAAATTCATTATGCTTTAATTACTAATTCTCTTTATCCCTATTTCCTCTAAGACAGGTACCTAGTAAGATGAAATTAAACATTCATTTGGAAAACAACTTATAGACAGCTACACCTGGCTACCTGGGAAGAGTCAAGTATTTGATGTCTGATGACTGAAGTAGATAAAAAATATTTTACCACTCTTTTATAATAAAATGAGTATCAGCAATAGAAATATTTTGGAAAAATTTTGTATTTCTTTACAATATTGATCTGCAGTATTATGTCAATAGATGTTGCCAGGAAGGCTGAATCATGTAATAAGTTTTATGTTGCCTTTATTGTGAAGACTTCTTTAATCATCTAATTATGCTTAACTCCAATGGAAAGGGCAAAAACGCAAAACAGCAAGACAAAAAAGTTACAGACTACTACTTGGGTAAGATAGCTGCATCCAAATAAGCCAGGTCTCATGAAATTTGCTCTTGGACATTCAAGGAGCTAATCTATAAAAGAGCCAGTTGTATTTGAAAGAACTCACAGAGAATGGGAAGGTTCCAGATCATTAGGAAATATTAGGATTAAGAATATCTTTAAAGGGCTAAATAAGACGAGCCAAGGTTTTAGAGACCAGTCAGAATTAGCATTCAGAAAAATACTGTAATAAATTATTAATAAGCACATAGGGAAAAAACAGGTCATAGGCGACAACCTGATCTGCTACAAACAAATGGCACTAACCCAGTCTTAGGGTTGCTGTTTTAAAGATAGGTCACAGCTCTTGAAGAAGCAGCAGCAGCAGACGTTGTATTTGAATTTTACGAAGTTTTTGTCACTTGTCATAGTATCAGTCTCAAAAGGAGACCATAAATACCACCTAAATAAAGAACAGTAAGGTGGGAGCAAAACTGCTGAGAGAATTGTCCTCAGAGCACTCGTACCTAAAAGCATGTGCCAAGTATTCTTCAGCAGGAGTCCTTGTGGGGTCAGAAATATCCACACTTTCGTTGAAGAGTTAGGAAATGCAACAGAAGCTGTGCTGACTATAAATGTAAAAGATACTAACTTGGAAGAGGATACAGAAGATGTAAAATGGCAAAAATTCAGTGATCGCAAACAGAGAAATGGACTAACCAAGCTCCAACTAAATAATACCACAGCGAAGTATCATTCCTCCTCAGGTATTACCAACTGCAACACGTATAGGGCTGGGAACACCTGATGGAGCAATTCTTAAGGAAAGGGTACGGGGATCACTGCTGGATCAACTATACGTCAACATCCTACTGCTGCTAAAAAAGCAGAGATCCTGAACAAAAATGCCATATTTCAGAGAGATGAAGTCAGCTTTCCCCTTTATATGTAAGACTTCAGCTGAAATTGCATGTCCAATTTTGAACACCGGTTAGATGATGGGTGTCTAGAGACAAGCAACAAGAACGAACCAGGAACTAAAAGCCCCCAAGACCAATGAACAAAAAGAGCCTAAAGAAGGTTTGACTGCAGGAATGGGAACGATTTTCCCATATGCAGAATGGTGTGAAAAAGAAATAATAAACTTTTGGCTATTTTCCTAGGACAGCGTATGAGGGATTAAAATGCTAAAGACACACTTGCACTGGACATTAACAAAAACTGGGTTACCTACACTGACTTCAACATTTGTTTTACTAGAGATAATATTAAGAACAATTTAGGTGAACATTTTTGAGCAGTCATCTTCAATATAGGGACTGGGACTGGTGAGAGGTAATATACTAAAGAAAGCTCAAGGTTCTCTTCAATCCCACATTCTGAGTTTCCAAGGAACCAGACTTAAATCTTACAAGATAAAATCTTATTTAAGTGCTGGAACTGTAACCCTTCAGATCTAGAAAATTAAAAAATACTGTTCTGCAAAGGCTACATGTGCCACAAAAAGAACACTAAGTTTCCAATCCATATCATCTGCCACTATGAACAACTAGTCAACCCCTGGAGATGGTATCTTAGATCAGAAAGTGACTCATTATTAAGAAGAAAGAAACAGAGGCAGCAGGCTGTAGTAGAAATACCACCCAACCAGAAATACGGTGATGATAATGAAAGAGGACACACATTTTCTTTTTTATCTGATAAATAACCCAACCTACTTTTTCAAGTCGGGAGATATAATCTCTTTCCAGACGTTCTTCAGCTTGTTTCAATCCTAGTTGCTGTTCAACTGTCAGATTAGATTCATCAATAACACCAGTGTTTTCTAAATAATCCGCTTCCAATGTATGTTCTTTTGTTGATTCAGAATTCTTCACTTTACCTAAAGCAAGAAACAGTTACTTTCTTCAGAGTAATTCAAGGAGAGGAAAAGTGACAATTAAAGTACAGAGCAGTGAAGAGCCAGACACAAATTAGAACTACATTCCAGTTTTTTGTCCAAGACTGGCCAAGATCACCTTAAACATTAAAATCGTTCCTGTAATTAACCAGTATTTTAAAAAGACTTCAGAGACTAGTCTGCCACTCGGAGTGCTATCAAAAAGACAAATTAAAAAAAGGAAGATTAGTTTTGTGTTTCAGTCAAATTCACAGTCTCTTAAACTCTTCAAGATAAGAAAGGATTTTGTTTGTCATGCAGAACAGAGTAAACAAGATCCTGATGCCCTACTGTAACAGAAATAATAAATATTAGGCATAAAATTATTTTACACAACACATTTTGTTAAGTAACTAAATCAGAGAACTGCCTCAAAGACATTCACCCAAATGACCTTACAGAGTCAGCCACCAGGCAATCCCAGCCCTCAGCCTGGAAGCTGCTGGAGTCACACCTGAATGCTCCGTGACACCTCTCACCCACAGGCAGCAGCCACTGAGCTCTGCAACGCTGCTGCTCCCAAACACAGCCCAGTGCCACAGGGCCAGTTCCTCCAGATGCCTATGGATTGGTCATAGGCCACTCATCTGTACAAATGAGCACAAATACATCTACAGCAAATGATTCCAGTTGCTTTTACATAAGCAAAAGTGAGGGTTATTTGTGCTTTGTTTTTTCTGTTCCTTATACTTTCCTTTCAAATGAGATCTGCGCCCCCAGACTAGCAAGGAATCAAAGCTGAGTAAGTTTTCAAGTCCTGGTTTCTCAGTGACAGATGGTCCCCACAGTACATAATGGTGGTCTACAAAGAGCTGACTGATCACAGTATGCTGCCATTTGAACTTGTTTTTCCTGTTAAACACTACTAAGACAGCTAAAAAAATACACACTTTATTATTTTCCTTGTATTTCCATACAAGCAACTGCTGCAACTGTGGGAAATACTTCAAACACAACGTCTACACTGGCTGGCATCTTAAAACAGAATTTTTATTAAAGAAAAAAATGCATTCTGAAGAAGTGTGACAAACCCTGAGTTATGGAATTAACCTGGTGAGACAAAGCTTGATCAATATATTTAATTTTGACATTGAAAAATATGTGTAAGAATTGCACACTCATTAGGGTAACCACTGATGGATGATACGTATTCCAGAGCTCCCTAAATCAAAAAGGCACGTGCCAAAGCCTATTCTAAACATTTTTAGCACCAAAAGGAGCACAACAGTCACAGAAAAAAAGTAAATATTTCCCCTCTACCTATAATAAGAACTCTTCTTGCCCATCTTGCCCTGATCTTTCTGAAAAGCAGTAATAACTAGCATTTCCCTAAGTGGCAATGATATTAGGAAGGGTTCCCCCTTCATGAGACACCATAGTCACAAAATTGCCTAAAACCCACACACACTAAGTAGCTTACAAAGATGTTTAGGTCTTAGGCATAAGAAAAAAAGACAGCTATTATCATAATCTCTTGTTCTCTGAGCAATATGCTTGTATTAACATTATGTTCTCTCTAAATGCAACCAGCAACTTAGTACATGTGAAAAAAATAACACGAACAGAAACATTTAAAAGCCCATTTCAGACTGTCAGCAATTGCACCAGAAGAAAATGGAATAAAGCAGTGTTAACTAATACTCACTGAAGTCATCCGGCTTATGTTCCATTTTCCTTTGCTCTGCAGCAGTCTTACCAGGATCACCAGCCTGATCAACACCAGTCTTCAAAGTATGGACTCCCACTGGATTTTCCAGCACCAGTTTCCCTTTCTGAGTAGCTGTTAAGCTTTCCATACTGACCCCATTCCCTGAAACATGGGAGCCTGGAGCGTTTTCTCCCACTGGTTGGGCTTTTGTCTGTTTCAGGTTTTCCATTGCTGATGATAAATTAGAAAATTTTTTTGCTTTTCCATGACTTCGATCCTGAACGTTTGATCCTATATCTTTAGCTCCAGGAATACAACTATTTGCTTTGCATGATTTATTTTCTCCTTGTTTTTCAGAACAAACATCATTTTGTTTACTTTTTTTGCTGCTATTCCCACTTGGAGAACTTCTTCCGACATCCTTCACAGATTTGTCATTTCTATTATGTTTATAATTTTGATTAATTGTAACTTTGACTGTTTTGCCTTCCTCACAGACAAGACGGACAGACTTCCTTGGGTCATGATTTCCATTCTTTGAGCTCTTGGCCTCTTCCATTATAGTGAAGACCTGCTTCTTCTGTCTCGAGACCACTTGAAGTGCAATTCTTCAGCAATTTGAAGTTGATTTTAAATCCTCTGTGCAGGCAAGGATCGTAGCTGATTGTCTACTGAAGAAATAATGATAAGACATTTTTAAAATGAAGGAAAAAGATTAAATCTCTATGTAGACAGCACATTACATAAACTTCTCTAAAGGAAGGTGTAAATACAAATTATTATAGGAAGCATATTCCCCCCACAGGCGTAAGTCCATTTTCATAATACATTTCAGTATTAAAGTAAAACTCATGAAAATTTTGACCATCTTGAGTTGTATTTAAAAGAGGAGGGATACGAAGAGACAAAAAAATGTCAGAACATGCTAGAAAACACCCAGTGATAAACCTGCCAACAGCTTGCTTTTTTCTTTCCTTCCTATTTCTGGCTTTCTGAACAAAAACAAGAACCAAGATGTCTGCAACTACACTGGCAAAAAAAAGAAAAAAATTAACACATCCAAAAAATACCACTCAATAAACATACAGCTCAAATTAGCCACTAGAGAAAACTAATTCAGTTTCCAGCAAGCAAGCTCCATTTTATTAACTGATTTTAAAAAGCATTTAGAAATATAGCTCAAAGTATTAATAATAAACCTGACTGATCACCTGCACCTCCTACTCTCAAATAAATTAGCTGCCAGCAATTAAGTAAGATTTTGCTCAGCAAAAAAACCCCACAAACAGTAAATATTTTGTTTAGCTGCAGATTAACTTTCCTAATCTAACCCTCAGCCCTTTAGGTGGTATATGATCGTCTGAGCTTTATGTTGGAGACAATTTAAAAGTTGTGTTTCCAGTGGGAGGAGGTTAAGCACAAGTGGGTCTGTTTGTAAGGAATTACTCGTATTAATATAAAAAATGAAGGCAAGAATCTGCAACAAGAACTTGGATTTTTTTTCTAGTAACAACATTTGGAGAGCAATTGAAAACTACAAGAACGAAGCATTAGACATAGAAGAAAATTAATTTCGTAAAACTGTAGCAAAATATAGAGCGCAGAGTTTCTCTCTTTCCTGTCCAGCTGCATATTTGGTAGGTAAATGCATGACCCATGGAAATTTCTGGGTTTTAGAGAACCCATCACTTATCATTTAGTGAAGAAAAGAAATAATGGAAAAGTCTATGAATTACAGCTTCTAAAAGTATTACAACATACTTTAGTACTTTAAAAACAAGAACCAGAATGAAGAATCAGATTAAACTATCTGGTAAAAAAAAACCAAACCAACCAACCAAAAAAACCTTTCTGAATATTATCAGTATAAAGTACAGTAATTTTTTTCAGGCTATATAATACAGTTACTGTCTCTCTCACTTTCAAGAGACACAAATCAGAAGATACTTCAGGACACAAAGCATGTACTAAAAATGGTTATCTCAAGTCTCAATGATATAATTGAAAATACATATCTTTCAAGAGTGAAAAATCAAAGAAACAAACAAAACCCACAAGAATTTTCCTGAAGATGCTGTTAGCATCACATACTTTAGTAAAATATAAAACCTGAAGGAGAAAAAAACCTGCATTCCTAAATTTGTTCCAATGGCTAAGTATTTTATCTCACAAATACATTCAGTTAATATTGCAACTATTTTCTATTAAACACTGATTGCACCTGATTCTTACTTCTAGATCTAAAATCATAAAGATTAAATAATATTTGCCTTTGGATTGTAGCCAGTCTTTCCCATAGCAATTCTAATCAAAAAGCAGCAGGAACTCCTGCCCACCTGCACCAGCACTGCTGAAGCCTCAGGGTGGTAAGGAGAGCCCAGGATCCCTCCAGATTGGCCAAATTTAAGTTACTCCAGTCCCTGAGCACCAGTATGAAGCCCTGCTCTAGAGACTGGTGAGCTGTTACAGCTCTGTACAAATGTCACTGTCTTTAAACTCCACGGTGGGTTTGGTTTTCAATTTCATGTAACCAGAAAAGAAATGGGAGTAGGATTTTTCAAATTCTAAACTAATCATGCTTTACTTGTTCAGTCTGAGGAGGGGAGAAAAACTTCCCAAACCAACAAAAAAAAAAAACCAAACCACAAAGACACACATCAATTCCACCTTCACTTCTGCCACCACTTCCCCCTTCAGCTCCGGCCGGGAGGACACCGAGGCCAGCTCCAGGTTCAGTGGGAAGCAGCGCGGGGCAGCTCCAGCTCCAGCCGGAGCAACACCAGCCTTCCCCAAGCCGTGCTCACTCCCACCGCCGGGGCTGCTCCCTCCCTTGGGCAGCTCTGCCGGCAACCAAACCGGAAAACCAATCCAGCTTAACATAAAGCTGGCACCAGGCAGGAGGAGGAGGAGGAGCACGCCTGGTAATAACAAACAACTCGTAGGGTGGGGACAACTCCTGTTGGCACCACTTCCAGATTAAAGCTACCATGAAACTCCGGCATTGGAGGAAAAGTGGGGCTGCATTTTGCCCTTTTTTTTGTACGTGTCAAGTTGTTAAAGTCGTATTTTGAAAGTAAGTTTTAAAAAACCTGCAAAAATTATTCAATAAAATACACAATTATATATTCAAAGAGAATATGTAATCTTTAGTCAAATGTACAAAAGTGATGGGAAAAAGCAACTAAGGAAACTGCTAGTAAAAACTAGAACTCAGCTAATAAATTGAGTACTGTGATAATGTTACATATCAAGAGAGTGAATGTAATCAAATGTAAGTAGATAATGTTAAAAACCACAGATACAGTCTTTATTCCTAAGAAATATGAATAAAGAGAGGTCACGACATTTCATAAGACAAGAATATTCCGTACCCCAAAAAAAAGAAAAGAGTTCCACAATGAAATGCAGAATCTGAAATGCAAGTGCAATAATAATGTCGTTGAACTTTGGGATTTCTTTTTCTTTCCTTTGTTCTTTAATAGTGAAACAATTTAGCAAACAAAAAATAATTTAAACTGCTGCACCATATTCAATAGTAACCAAATTACCATCTCACAAAGAACTGTAAAGTAAACCAACTAATAAAACTTAGTATGAGAAACAAAAAGAGACCACTCCTAAACCCAGGAAAGACACAAAAAGATCCTCCTCTGTCAGATATCAGCCATCTACATATGAGGGAGGGAGAGAGGGAAATGGGGAGAGGGAAAGGAGTGCCTCTGAAAAAAAATAACATGGTTGGAAACAAAACACTGGAGTGGAGTGAATCAGTGCTGAGGTGGCATCTTTCTAGAAACCTGGATGGCACATCTTATTCACAAGCTCAGGGTCATACCGAATTGCCAGACCTGGAATCAAAGAAGAATTTTCTCCCAGCCAGGCTAGCAACAAAACCAGAGCTTTTTGCCTGCGTCTGCAAAGTGGAGTATGATTAACCTGTTGAAACCATTTCAGCATATTTCATTTATTCAATATCCCGGTGTTACAAGGGACTCGGCTTCCCCTGCTTTCTGAGTGTACAGTGCCAGTTACTCCTCTAAAATCTAGCTCAGCTCTTGGCTCTTTTTAGAAAAATAATCTGGCTGAAATACAACAGCTTGAGGTCAGACGAGATACCATCCGACTTTAAACTCCAGAAAATTATTAAATCTATACATACCTACAGCAACCAAATTAAAAATGTTTAAAATCAGCTTTGATTAGAATTCATTTTAGGCTCACAAAATGAAGAAACGAGAATGTTTCACTTTCATTTCTGCCAGTTTCTTTTGTTTCCTCTACCTTGCAGACCAGCATTAGAAAATTCTGCATTTGAATTGCAAAGAATCAGAGTAAGGCTTACTTCCAAACAGGGGGAAAAAGAAAACCACCAAACAACTTTCAAGAAGATATTTCTGCCCATTTGCCCTTCCACTTCTTCCTCTCAAGTTGTTCCACTGTGTTCAATTCCCTCAAAGACATACATTTTGGGTCAGATTTTGACATAACAGGGCCTCTTCAAAGATGAAGGCCAAGTTAAACTGTGAGCTCTTGCATTCTGAGCTGCTCTTTTGCAAAGCTTTTTTTAATCATTTCATTAGCAGCAGAACTGACTCTACCTGGCTTCCTACACATTCATTTCTTGCTCCTCTGCCACACTCTTGATCACAACAGCCCCTTGGGCAAGCAGGGCGGACGTGCTGGGGCTGGAGGAACATACACCCTGTCTCATTTGTAGCTACTCCCTACAAGGAAATGGAACTTCCTCCTGCTTCCCCCTCAGCAGAGACCTCTCCTCTGCTGAGGCATAATTGTTCCAGAAAACAGACAGAAACTCGATGATCCTTTGACATTACTTCAAATATGTTCTAAAATGTGGTCCCAACTGGCTGAAATGTCCAAGAGTAAGGACTAGAGTGTAGAAGGGCAACTAATGGGAAAGAGAACAGGCTTGTAAGTTTTGCTTCCCCAGGGAGTACTAGATAAAATATAAACACAGAAAGTACTACAAACGTGTGTTATCACCCTCTTTCTATAAAGCATTCCCTCCTTTGAGATAGGGAGACTTGTATTTTATCCAAGACCTGCTTTTATCTCTCCCATTATGATTGTCCTTAAGTTCGAATCTCCCAGCCAGCCTTTCAACAGTAAGTGGGGTGATTAACCTCAGTGCCCCCTCGCCTCATTACCAACATAGCCCAGCGGAACTTCCTCAACAAAAATAAAAGGAAATTCTGCAAACACAGGTTACAGCCACACTTAGGAACAATAGGAAAGGTTGTCTTCTGCACTCTGCTCAGACTGCAGCACAGGTGATGTCTACAGACACCCCTAATGTGCTGGGGAGGGGGGTCTTTTCTGATTATTTAGAGCCTTAGGCCCATTTTTCTGTCTGACAACTTCTACAAATCATTCAAGCCTCTCCCATGTTCTTTGTCAATAGTTTAAAAAAAATTATCACACATTTATGTTTGGTTTATGATGAACTAGACATAACTTAGTACAAACCACTACCCATGCTTGATGTTTTTCCAAAGTACTTAAAATTAAAACTATCAGAGATTACTGGCCACTAAAGCGCCTCAGGCTCCACCAGCACTAAACCCATCGGTATTCTTAGTAACAAACGTAAGTGCTACATAGTGTTTCAGAACTCCCTCTTACTACAGGCTATAGAATTTATCCTAATAGGTGTAATACTACCAAAATCTACCCAGAAAAAGGCAGCACAGTGCACATAAACTTTAACACACAAATCAAGGATGCAACAAAACTGGCACTCTGGGCTCAGTGAAGATAGGAAGCTCTGATGTCGTATTTACAATGTGGAAGATTGAAAACTTCTAAGGAGCGATCATTAGATAAATAACTGTATATATATATATGTAAAAATATATAACACTGTAACAGGATGATATCCAATTTACAAAAGTACTGCTGAATAGATGAAGCAACAGGGAAGGCTTTGGTTGATACAAAACTTAGTAACATACATAGGTGCAAATATCTTACAATTAAATTATGAAATGAGCAAAATATGCTGGATGGGAGATCCATAAAGGATATGCTTGTTACAGATTACCCGGCATTGACTCACTGTTTTTTCTACAGCACAGTATGACTCACTGAGAAGGTGAGAAAAATGAACGTCACCCAGCGCCAAGAACTACCACTTTCTGACCCTACTGCTGCTGCCTCTCGTGCCAAGCTCAGGAAAGCCATCCTCTCTGTCACACCAGCTGTGTTACAACAGTTTCCCTTACCTCTCTATTTCATATGGACTCTTAATGGTTTTGTACATTTTGGTTGTGACCCTACGTTTTACTGCAACAGTCCTTTACACCTCAGAATTGACTGCAGCAAACCCTGAAGCCAGAAGAGGGGCAGCACCTGCCCCAAATCTCCCCGTGTGCTGTACCATTCATGCTGGGAGCAGAGCAGATACAAGGGAGCTCTAACTTCAAAAACAAACACACACAACATCAGTACAAGTACCCGTGAGGAGGCTGGGAAAACACAGTACAGCACTGCACTGGTTTAGAGCCTTTCAGAGGCTTCCAGAGCCCTCAGCTGATCACGAAACTGGTTTACATGTGGCCACATACTGAAACTCAGTTTATGCACCTTAATCTTAACCTCCACTTATGCTCAGTGCTTGTGCTAAATGAAATAATACACACAGCAGTGTGTATTGTGGCATAGAAGCTTATCTGGATCTTGTATTTAAGCAATAGTGAGTCCTTCACCCAAACTGGAATCCTTGAGGAAGGGATGGTCTTTGAACTACTTCATACCGGCTGCAAACCAGTTCACACGCCACAGAGAAAGCAAACAGACCTTCTCCCAGCATCCTTATGCCTGTCCACCAGCATCCAGCACTTTCACTACTGAAAGAAACATGCTGAAAACCACGACTTCAGGAAAGCTGTCAAGAACACAGCCACACTCAGAGGACTGAGTCACAATAGTTTGTAACACAAAACTGATCCCAGACTCCCGTGTCAAGCTTTGCTGACACTAAAATCTGAAAGTTACTTCTTGCTGGCAATAGTATTTCATACATCAACAGAAATGAAAATAAAATCTACAAACATCTGATAAACTGGGTTTTTTCCAAAGATTTGTTGAAACCTTAGAACCAAAATTACAAAACAAGCGTACAGTATGAGTACACACGCATGTGTGCATGCATTTCTGTGAAAATAAAAAAAAAAAGAGTAAAAATTAAATTCATGTGCATTGTTACAAAATTTAGGTCGTCTTTCGTACTTCTAAGTTAAACAATTTATCAAGTAATATACAAAATAGCCTTAATGTGCCAAAAGCACCAGAAATGTTGACTTCTACTGGATTGCTTCCATTGTGCAAATTAATCCACTAAGCAAACTCCAGGAGCCTTCTTTCTTTGAGTTCTCAGTACAAGTCAGCACCAGTATTGCATTATTTCACTAAGACAGTGACAAAAATAAAGTTAATTTAGTAGAAATGCTTTGTAAAGTTTAAAAAGCCAGGACTACAACTAGAACACAGAATATACTCTCAGACAGACAAACTGCCTTATGGTACCAACACGAATACAGCAATCCAAACCCATTACTCTGGCAAGCAGATCCACAAGACAGTTAAGAAGAGCTCCTCAGGAATATCTTGCTTTCAAGTAAGACATATCTTGCTCCCCTTTCTTTCTCCCCATAGTAGCAATTTCCTTCAGGGGAAGAACTCGATAAATGCCCTGCACAGTGCAGGTGTCTCGTGGCATCCCACAGTTTCTTTACCACTGCAAGCTGAGGTATAAGAGGAAAGTCCCAGCTGTCCTCTGTGCAAGAACAGAACACAGGAGCAACTTTCTGATCCCTCTGTGTCTATCTTCTGGGAACATATTCCAATATACGTTCTGGGAAAAGGTAATTTTGTCACAAAATTAATTTCACAAAGGTTCTCACTGAAGTTAAGTAGAAAAGTGATTTTAAAAAGCTCATTGCAAAATTGGTGTTTGTAAAAGAGACCTCTTACTCCTAATATAGCACCTTCTGCCAGGTACTGTAATTAAGTCATAGTTACATGGCTGGCTTACTTTTCTTGTCACGGAAATAATTATGTCATAACTATCTGGGGTCAGACTATCCAAAAAGCACCTACTGAAACTGGGAGCACAAGTCAAAACCATAAACAACACGTATCCTCTATTTTCAAGCAAATGCAATGACCCCTGAATCCAGGGCACAGTGCTCAGGAAGCCAAGTGACGTGCATGTGGCACGGATATAAAAAAATTTATTAGATCCATACATAGATACAACTATCTTTTTAATGTACTAATCTCTACCTTAGCCTAAATCCGATTATATTGTTTCTCTGTGTGTTATGAGCTCATCCTCCTTTGATATACCTAGAAACAACCTTAAAAGCCAGGAGGCCTCAGGTAACATGACACATTCAGCCAACTGGCAAATTGCAACATATTGCAAAAGCAGCAAAGTCGTTCAGATGTATTTGTATACAAAATAAACCAACACGGAAAGGAGAACCCCTCACGGCGGAGCGGGCACGGCTCTCGAGGGCAGCCCCGCACACGGGGCATTTCCCCCCGAGCCTCGCTGACTGCGGTGGTCTCTCCCCCCCCGCAATACTTAATTCCACAGAGCCTGCGAACAACAAACCGCACGCACCAGCTCCGGCCCGAATGCGCCCTCGGGGCGGCCCCGGCCCCCCGCTGACCTTGGGGCGGCCCCCGCACCGCGGACCCCCGGCGCTTCCCCCCGCCCGGGCGCGGCGC